>OX638372.1:77550991-77745634 GCA_951812925.1 Calliopum simillimum | reverse complement strand
CCTCTGAATGGATTTTAAAAGTATTGATGTCATATGAGAAGTATTTTACCGGGCTATATAATTGGCATAACGAAATTTTTCAATTTCAGTCATAGTTTACGAGATATAACAATTTTTCAAAAATTCACCTCATTTATTCCCATAAAACCGTAATTTTTCCCAAAAAAATCATTATTAACTGTAGTTTCAATAATAAAATTAGGAAGCCCAAATTATCTCCTTTCATTTGATATGCAACAGGTATCTGAAATTGCATTATTTATAAATTTTTATAGAAAAAAACAAAAAAGGATTAAATGAATTTTCTTAAAATTAAAAACTTTTAACTTTTTTTTTCTATAAAAATTTATAAATAATGCAATTTCAGATACCTGTTGCATATCAAATGAAAGGAGATAATTTGGGCTTCCTAATTTTATTATTGAAACTACAGTTAATAATGATTTTTTTGGGAAAAATTACGGTTTTATGGAATAAATGAGGTGAATTTTTGAAAAATTGTTATATCTCGTAAACTATGACTGAAATTGAAAAATTTCGTTATGCCAATTATATAGCCCGGTAAAATACTTCTCATATGACATCAATACTTTTAAAATCCATTCAGAGGTTTCCAACTTATAATAATTTTAATAAAAGATATATTCCGACCATCCGATGGCTACATCTCCGAAAGTAGATCCGACCGACCATTTTAGATTACATATTCTTTCTTAGAACTAAAATCTTAACAAACCAAACTAGGTTTAGAAAAAAATTTTAACAGTTGATAAACTAAAATTAAGCGAAATTCTCGTACACTCCGCTGGCGAAAAATCAGTGTGAGTTCAATTTATTTCATGCGGCATCCCTAGTTCTTATGTCATTACTGTCAATTACGTTGAATGCAAAAATGTAAATACAAAATTATGGAAATGATGAACTGTTTAAAGAAGGTAAATATGAAGTTAATACATATTTATAATAAAAATATTATTAAAAACATTTTTCAGGTTGCACAATTAGATTCTTTTAAAAGCGTAATAGACACAGGCGCTGTATCCTGTCGGGTGCAATCTGGACGTTATCGCATAACCACAAAAAGGAACAGGCCACTTACGTATGAAATGGGGAATCAGCCACACTACATTGCTCATCGTAAATTGCGGAACTCATGGAAAACTTGTAAGTATGTTGCAATAATATATTATGTATGGGGAAATTTCAGCAAGTGTGACTTTCGGTGGGAACAGGTCTCGGTTCACCGAGTGAGCACCCGTTGCATTTCCCATTCGCTCTAACATGTCTGGGACACTTATTGGATGATGCTTAATACAAAAACATGCGAGTGCAACCGCCTGAAAGCTTTATTTTTTAATTTTTTTTGCCGAAATTCGAGCAAAATCCACAAATTTTGAGTGTGAATTGAATAAACCGCTTCCGTTAATGACCTTTAACTTTTGAGACGGTTCAGCGGATTGTTTGGGGCTTTCAGGATCTTTAACATGGGTGTTAAGACGTAAGAAAAACCATGATGTACCTCCGGTAGAACGCCAGATGCGGTTCTCTCAAGTTGTGTGAATGGTTTTCACCCGAAATCTGGTAAAAGGTCTATTTGAGTAGAAGAGTGTGCCACCTCTGGTTCGGTGGAATATACTCAATAGCGATTTTTTATGCGTAATTTGGTCTAAAAACCTGGTATTTTGAAGGGCACAACAACCCAGAGGCACAAAACAGTCTCTAACCTGGCGTGGTCATTGGATTTAGGGCCAATTAATATGTATAAAAATCGCCCTCCAGTACAAACTTTAACAATGGCATAATTCGAGCAAAATTCACAAATTTTGAGTGTTAATTAAAAAAACCATTTTCGTTATTGAGCTTTGACTTTTGAGGCGATTCAGCGAATTGTTTGGGGTTTTCAGGATCTTTAAAATGGGTGTTTCGACTTAAGAAAAACCGCATCCCGTTGATGTGTCTGAATCGCTAAATTCAGTGCATTACCGTCGAAAAATGATTTTTGAAGATATTGGGGGAGGTGATCGAAAAAAGTCAGTTACGCAGGCTGAAAAGTACAATTGTAAAGTTGATAATTCGCGGTCCATGTTTGAAAAATAGCTCTTCTTTTTCGAAAGTCACACTTGCTGAGGTTTTCCCATATATAAATACATTTATTATATTTCATAAATTATATATCCAGATAATTAAATTTTTTACGAGTTGCATTATAGATACGATCCTCGATGGTTTGTGCGCTTCACAAACAGCTATGTCTTTCTGTGGAAGTTCATGACAGGCACCTGGTATTCCCTTCTCTGTTCTGAATTGGAGCCATAGTCCGGCAAGCGATAAGTGCAAGAAAGTAGAACAAATTGAGAAGATTGTTGTAGATATTGCCCAGATGCAATATATTTTTACAGAAAAGGTGAGCCAATTGAGCTATTTAAATTTTTGCTTACTTTATTTGTTATGTTAACGTAAAATAAAAATTTAATTCTAATTTTTTTCAGGCTTCATCTCTCAGTTCGCATTGTAACAATTAAAAAATTTAAATCATAGAAAATATGGAATTGTCTCGTGAAAACTTCCATGCGATGATTTTTTACGATTTTCGAGGACGTCCATCTTAACAAGGGTGTATCAATTGATTAGAAAAGGGTTTTGGCGATGAAGAACAATGCAAGACCATAATGTATGAGTGGTCAGAAGTGTCCAAGCGCAGACGAACTTAACTTAAGGGCTAACAACCCGAAGTTCGTCCAAAAACAGAAGTTGTGCCGGAATACGTTGAAGCTGTGCGAAAGCTAATTTAAGAAGATCAACATATGTAAGTCGTACGACCAAAACATGTTCCAATAGAAAAAAGTATAATTAATTTTTCAATGTTCATCCCTTTGTATTAGTCGTATACGATTTCGTCTGATGCGACCAAAATATTGTGCAGATATGTTTGCAATTGTATTTGTTTTCAATCAGGACTGTTCCGTAATCCGTGTGGTTTCAATTACTTTAGAAGCTTTTGATGAAAATGGTGAGTCACGCGATAAAAAGTATTAGAATCTCTTTTGTGGAGAATTATAGGTTTTACAAATAATATTGATATATATGTATATATTTAGGAGAAAGTAGCTGTTTAGGAAATATTCGATAAAATCAAATTTTTCGACTATGTGCGATTTTCTTTTAACGATTACTTTTTTTGTTAATTCGAACTTATTTGTAGAACCGGCGATTCTTTACAATAGAGATTCCAATTCTTTTTATCGTTCGACTCACCGTTTTAATCAAAAAGCCTCCTAAATAATAAGTAATTGAAATCACACGGATTTCGGAATAAACCTGAATTATCTTTAATGTGATCAGTTATTACTTATTACCTGCATATAATTCAGCATATTTACAATTCTTAAAAAATTAAGATAGAAATAAGAAATAATATTTTTAATAAATTACTATAAAAATACAGAGGTATTTTTCGTTTTATTGATTTGAAGATTATTATTAGTTAGGCGTGAACTGGGCCCGATTGGTTTTGCCTAAGCAGAACGTTAGGGTCAAGTGCTAAATCCCAATGATGGCCTAGTTTGGTTAGCCTCAAATTTTCCTAAATACGAACGCCTACCTAATTAGGCCGGAATTAGGCATTTCTTATTGGGAAAATATGGGGAACACCGTTACATCCGATATGAGGGCCTTGTTAGGCTCCCGCGTTTAGCCCTAACGTTCTGGTTGGGCAAAACTAACGGGGCCCTAATTGTCGCCGCACAAAATTTTCTAGTCGGGTTATGGATGATCAACAACTGCATCTATCGAACTCTTCTATTAATGAGATGGATTTTAATTTCCCCACAAAGAGAGCAAGAGTATCATCGGGGACGTCTGATAAAGTTCTCAAAAATAGCAGTGAATCTATTGACAACTCCAATAGATTTTCGATACTGGGTGATACATCATTCTTATCTTGTGAGAAGACAATTCCAACAAATGAAGTCCGGGTTGATCCAAATTAAGCAAGCGGTCCCAGTGTTTCTAATGGTTCCAATGGCGGAAGCGGTAAGAATCATAATGCGAGTTTAAAAGAAGTTAGACGTGGCAAGTTTTGCCCACCAATTATAGCTTTTAATATTAATGTTAAAGACTTAATATCTAAACTTAGAACTTAAAATGTAATATTTAAGATTAAGATCCTAAAGGATAAATGTAAGATTTATGTGGAGGATAAGGAGGTCCATAAAGAGTTGTTAGACAAATTTAAAAAGTCACCTGAGTAACGGGCTTACTCGTTCACTCCTAAAGAGGATAGAACTGTCAATTTAATCCTTAAAGGCTAAGTTCTAATTTCGAAGGAACAGAGATAGAGTAAGAACTAGAAGAGTCATTACCAGGCTGTGGTGCTAAGGTTTCCAATCTTTGCACCCCTAAATCTACACGGTTGGGAGTTACATATGACCTTTTTTCGGTTAGACTTCCTCCTGGGAAGGCGGTTTCTGAGATCTTTAGTATTAAATATATCTTTAATATACACATTTTTTGGGAAAAACCCAAAAAAATTGACACGCCGGTGCAGTGCCGAAATTGCCAATTATTTGGCCATATTGCGAGAAATTGTGCTAGTGACTTTAAGTGCGTAAAATGCTGTACTCAACATTTACCTGGCGAATGTTTGTTGACCAAAGAATCGGGTCTTAAAGCAAAATGCGAAAACTGTGGTAAGGATCACCCTGCTAATTATAGAGGCTGTGAAACATATAAAGGATTTGTACAGTACAAGAAGAATCTTTCTAAAAAGATTAAAAGCAATAAGACCGAGCAATTTTTTTCGCAGACAAGTAGTCCTCCTCCGTTCACGCAGTCTTTTGCTAGTCTCTTTAAACAGCAGAGTAGTTCCTCTAAAGCGAGTCCTAATGTGCTTAACGATTTCTTCGCTTTATCCAAAAACTTGTTCGGTGTTAGTGTCCAGGGTCTTATCGGCAAAATTGAAGATTTTATGAAGAATATTGGTAATTGTTCTTCATTGCAAGAAAAGAGATTAGGATATTTGGAGCTTCTTAGCCAAATTCTTGTAAGCAAATAAGCATGGTTCTGAAAATTTTAACCTTTAATGTTTGTTCAATTATCGAACACAGTAGAAGAATTGAACTTATAAAAATATTAACTAATAATAACATTGATATTGCTTTTTTACAATAAACGCATTTGAACAAACACCATAAAGTCTTTGTTGACGGTTATAGACTCTTGAGGAATGATAGTCGACCGGGTGTTGCGATTGCTATCAAAAGCAACATTAAGTTTGAAATTGTCAAATTACCTATTTCTAATTTTTCAAGTGTTTTTTTAACCATTAAAATGAGAGTGCGAGACGCTTATAAGGTCATACTTTTTGGTTCGCTTTACTTTCCGAGTAATTGCGCACCCAGTGATTTAGTTGCAGAATTAATACAAGTAGACGATTTGGCTGGCTCGTTTGAAGGAGCTATCCTTGGGGGTGACTTAAATGCACGCAGTCCAAATTGGGGTGATTCCATTTATAATATTAATGGCAAAAGTTTGGAAAATTGGAGTCGAAATCATCTTCCTTCTTTGACTAACATGGTGCCTGGATTACCGACTTTCCCTCGCAGTTCTTTCTTTGTAGATCAATTCTTAGTTTCATCTCATCTTGTTGATCCTCTTGAGTATAATTTTAGTTTATCTACTTTGCCTACTTTTTCTGACCACTGCCCGGTTCTTCTCAAATTTTCGATGGAAGCTTTTGAACTTCCAATTCTCGAGGATAGGACTACGAATTCCTTCTTATTTACTAATTGGGAAGCCTTTAGAGATGATTTGGACTTGAATCTTGAACAGAACTTACTTCTAGTAGCGAGAAATCTTTCCGATACTGAAATTGATTCCTACATCGATGGTTTTAATCTAGCTTTGAATAATACTTTGAATCTCCACTCTATTTGTGTTCCTGCTTCATTCAAGAGGTATAAGAATATCCCACAAGATATAGAAAAATTATTCAAAGAAAAACATAAGTGGCAGAAACAACTGAAGCGCATTTATATTAATTCTTATAATAGAGTTCACAATGAATATAGAATGCTGTCTGGAAGGATCTCATTACTTAAAAAAATTTTGAAAGACAAAGTTAGGATATGGGTCAACAAACAATTAAGTGATAGGCTTTCCAAAATTGTGCCAGGACCTTGGGCGTTCAAAGAAATTTTTAAGATTATGGGTAAGAAGAAAAAGCTCTCTTGTGATAGAATTGATATAAATGGTATAACAGTCACTGGTGACCAAGAAATCGCTACGGGTTTTGAAAATCATTTCAAAAATGCTTTTAGAGAAAAAATTCCTACATTTTACCCTAATATGGTTATTGAAGTTGATCGCTCTGTTTCGTTGGCCAGAATTGGTAAACCACAGAATATTATTCTATTTGGTCCAAGTAACACTGCTTTAGATCCTCAATTTTCTGATATTTTTACCTCTGTCGAGGAAACTGCAACAATTATTCATGGACTTAAGCCTAAAAAATCTAAAGGGCCGGATAATATCTCAAACTTTGAAATCAAAAAGATTTCTAAGAAAGGGATTAGTTTTTTGACAATAATCTTCAATAATTGCATTAACAATGGATACTTTCCTAGAATTTGGAAACTGGCCAGAATCTTTCCAATATTGAAAAAACGAGGTGTTTTTACTGTAGATAATTTCCGCCCCATCTCCCTACTGTCCAATGTTGGAAAGATTCTTGAAAGAATTTTGTTACTTAAAATGGAGTCGCCATCATCTATGCCGATTGAATCAATTCCAGACTTCCAATTTGGTTTCAAGAAGGGACATTCCACTGTTCATGCATTATTAAAGGTTCACAATGATATAACAATGAGCCTCAGAAACAAAAATTGCACCGTTGCACCGTTGGCTTTTGACAGCGTCTGGAGGGAAGGTCTGCTTTTTAAACTTCTCCAGATTGAATGCCCCACACATATTTTTCACTTGCTGGATAGCTTCTTGAAAGATAGGAAATTCTTCCTCAAAATTCAAGATTGCAGTTCTAATATTTGTGATTCTCACAGTGGTGTTCCCCAGGGTTCCGTAATGGGGCCTAATCTCTTTAACACGTATGTGCATGATTTCCCTCATGTTGATGCACCCAACAACTTCCTCTCGTCCACTGCGATTTTGTTTGCTGACGATACCTTTGTATATGCCAGCGATGATTTCTCATTACTTGCACTAAGAATGGTTCTGAATCACGTTAACAAAATAAACGAATTCTATAAAAGTTGGGGTGTAAGTATTAATCTCTCGAAGTCGGATTTCATTTGTATTAGGAATGCTAAAGGCAAAGGAAAGGAAGGTGCGGTTAGGGAGAGTCGTAATCTTGACCTGTTTGTGGATGGTAGACGGATTCCTTTTAAAAAAGACATAAAATGTCTTGGTGTATATATTAATAATTTATTGAAATTTAACAAGCATGCTAGAGGCAATATTGCAAAAGCATGGAAGGTATCCAACATGTTGATGTCTTTGTTAAGAAATAAGGATATGCTTAAAAGAACTAAATTACTGATTTATAAATCTCTTATTAGACCAGTTCTATTTTATGCTTTCCCGGTGTGGTTTTCTTTTTCGCCAACAGTGGTTTTGGAGATGGAGCGCCTTGAGAGAAAGCTCCTCAGGCTCTGTATAGATAAAAATTTTGAAAATCGAGCGAAAAGATTTTCCAATTTGTTTGTTTATAGAGAGGCTAATATTAACCCTATTATTAAATATGCCGTCCTTCTGATGAGGAAGACCGTGAACAGTTTACAATTCTCTGTGAATGATCTAGTTAAGGAAATATTTAACTCCCAAGCTAATATTACCTGAACCGATTTTCCTTATCACTCACCTGTGGGCGTTTTATTTGATGACTTTGATCTGACTATTGATGGACCTCCTATTCCATATTTTATTAGTACCATTCAAGGTCATAATAGAGGATAATATTGTAATGTATTAGTTTTATGTACATATTTTCATGTATGTTATATTAATTACACTTTTGTTGTTGTTTTTTATTAGATCTTACTTTTAGTTAAGTATGCATTAGTGTGCCAAGGTGGGAAAGCGATATAGTGAGATTACACATTTGTGTTTGCTCACACTAACGTTTTCTCTTTCCTTGGTCTTAAGTATAATGTGTATTATTTAATTTATTTATAGAGCATTCGCAAGGGTTTTACTCCTGTAGTAGAGATCAAAGCCTTGTGGCATTTAATTTGTTAATTTTAACATTGTTCTTGTACCTGAGGCCATACAATCACAGCCTCTAATTTTATAAAACTGAAATGGTTATCATTTTTATTTATTCGTTGTTATTTTGTTTTTAAAGTCTCAATAAAGAATTCAATTCAATTCAATAAAAGTTCGGTGTCAACTGAAGACGAAGAAGAAAAAGTAAAAGTTCGCGTTTATTTATTTGAAAATTTCAATTAGCAGAAAATGGTACCTTTTATATAAAATTGATTTTTATACATAATTAAATAAATTTCCTTTTTCATTTGATGGAGGATGGCACAGTGGCAAAGCGCAAGTTCAATTAAAAAAAATTGGACAGTATTTGGAAGATACAAACTTACACAGCAAGTAGCAAAAAGTGATGGAACAAACTTTTGGATGATAATGAATTTTTTGGCAATTGTTTGCTGCTATATCTCCATGATAAACAATTATCACTTATACACCAACGTAAAAAGCTATTCTACTCTTTTGATGGTATATTTAAGTCAAATGAATCTGGCAGGCGTTTTTATTAGCCAGAGCATACACGATTTATTGGATACCAGTAACTTGAAAAGTTTTGATGGAAATTGCTCGAAAATTGTTGTATCAGGAAGTCGAAAGGTTTGATAAAATGATACTTTCGTTCGTTTCATTCTATCATAATAATCATTCTATTAAGATTACATCCTTGTATCGGACAACAAGAAAAATGGAAATTGAGAACGACGACGATGAAGGAGATATCTCACATAATTCAACTTTGGAAATACATAAGTAAAGAATCTACCATGTCCTAATAGCACAAGAACGCAGAATATTAATATTTTGTTTTTAAACCTGGTTTGGTTTGTTTAGCTTTTAATTCTAAGAAAGAATATGTTATCAAAAATGTCTTGTCGGATTTTCTTTTAGAGATATAACCAGCGGAAGATCGGGATATAGCTTTTATGAAAACCGGTATAAGTTCGGAGCCCCTGGCTGCATTTTAATATGTTGGTGTCGTATCTAAGGTATTTTAACTGACTACAAAATCGTTGTACATAAATTTTAAATGCGAATCATGATTTTCGAATTTTGGAGAAATAGTGCTTTAAAAACAAAAAAACTGGTCAAAATTTTCGAAATTTCACCATATCTCGAAAACCATGACTCGGTCACCAATATTATTAAAATCCATCAAGGAATTCCAAACTTATACCGGTTTTCATAAAAGCTATATCCCGATCTTCCGATGGTTCGACCAGATCTTTTTGTTGCTGTTGTTGTAATAAATTGGAAGAGCAAAAACAAACAACAGTTTTTAAAGGTAAATTGTTATTTTTTTCTCAGAAGTCACTAAAATTTGTTTAAAAACAAGTAGCATATTTTTTTAAAGGCTATGTTTGTACATAAAAGTACATTAAAATAGCTGCCTTACAATTGCTGTCTTGAATATTTTTAAACTTTCATATTAATGGGGATATTTTATTTATATTAATTAAATGAAAATGTTACTTTTTGAGAGCAATAAAAGCACTTAAAAAATTCAAGTTTTTAATAAATATTATTTTATCTTAAAAATTAGAACAAACATTTAATTCGTACGTTAACATTATTTATTAGGAGCAGCTTTAAATGTTCTTATTAATATCGCATTACTTATTCTCCAGATTTACCGAAATTCGGCAACTTCTCGTTTTTCATTATGACAACCGCATTAAGCGTTCATTAGGTAAATCTTAGGCTTGTTCAACTAGGCAAATGTTAGGCATTCCGAAACTAGGCAACTGTTCGTTTAGCACTATGACCACCTCATTAGGCGTTTATTAGGCAAACTTAATTTGGGCAAACCCAAAGCCTACTTAACTAGGCAAGTAATAGGCATTCCTAATTTAGGCTAACCTCATTGCTTCCCAATTAGGGCCTAATGTATTTTTAGGCATGCCTAAGAAAATTTCTAGTCGGGATGTATATAAATTTAAATATCAATTTATCCATAAAATCTTTTTGATTAAATTGAATATAATTAACTTGATTAGTGTTAGCTGTTATTAGTTAAGAGACCTAAAGGTTTAATGAATTGCTTTCCAATTTTTGTACCAAATTTAAAAATGTGAACTTTTTTCTAATTATGATCGGCTAAGGATTTCTGTGTTGGTGTCCTAAAGATGGTAGCATAATGTGTGATAAGGGATCTCTCATTTATTTTCGCCTGGAAAGATCGATGGCAGGGTTGGGTTAAGAGCGAGCATATCTGTACTACATCGCAAGATATGCAGCCTATACGTGTTGGAAGAGAACTTCAAGAGTTCCATTTTTTTTCTTTTGTGTTAGTATACAGGTCTTAAGTTTCGGTTCTTTTTCGAAGTGTGAATTTTTATTTTTTTATCTTTGTAATGATAACAGGGACTCAGTATAAATAAAATGGCATAATGGCATCAGGTAGCTAATAGAGTCAAGGACCCCCCCAGCCACTGACAGCTAGCCCAAACAGATGGGCCCCGCTAGGCTTTGTTAGTTGACCAAAGACTCAAATTTTTCCATTTTGGAAAAAACTTAAATTCAACATAGCATTATGTTTTACATTTTTGGCGCCCAACGTGGGGCAAACAAGATAAGTCAGCAGAAACTTTGTCAGCTGGAAATCTTTTCAATTTTTTTTATCAAAAATCTATCTTGTTAAGCCTCAAAATTTACCGTATTGTTGATTTCATCCATAGCAAAAAACAATTAAAATTTTCCCAATCTGATGGGATACTCGTTCTTTTATTATTGCTGGATATTCTTACATTTGGCTCAGATTCCAATTGTTTTGACCGCTATAGTATTGATTGATTTTTTTTATCAGATTGAATAAATTTTAAACCAACTTAACTTCAGAAAAAAAAAAATTTAATTTTCAAATTAATAACACTGAAATAGACATGATATATTGCTCGCAGGATTTTTCGTACAGTGGACTAGAATTCCATTATCTCGACCGCAAGTTAACAGTCAAATCAATTTTTTTTGTTGCTTTAATTTTTTCATCCTAAAAAAGAATTAGATTATTCAATTTTGTAACAAACCATCTACACAACCTATCGATGGGGTAAAATTTTTGATAAAAATTTCTAGTTTTGTTTTTGCGTATACATTTTAAGCGTAAGCTTAAATCACGAAATCCTAAAAGTTAAATGAAAAATAGACGTTTAGACTTTTGTTATTTTTTTTTTACTTGAAAGCGATAAGTTCTTACTAAATTTTTTTTGTATCAGCAAAAAAATTATAGTTCTTTAAAATGTATGCTTTTCATCAACTATGCCCGGATTAAAACTTCATGCCAAGTTTCATTTAGACAAAAGCAACTGAGAAGGAAGTTTGGTGCCAACATCAAAACAAAAACTTTTAGTACTAATCAGTCCATATACCCATCATAAGAAATTGATTCTTCCTTTTCTTGTGGATCTTGCTCCAAAGCACATCGTCGTAAATTTAGTTTGAGAAAAAAATCTAAAGTTTTATTTGCCATCTTTACCAAGTGTTCAAAATTTTGTCTAATTTTTATGACAATAAGAATAATCCACTAAAGAAAAGGTAACAGTTTTGATTAAAAGCCCTAATAATTTCTTTTTTGTTATAAAAAAATCCGTGTTTTTTTCAACAGTTCAAAGTTATTTCGCAAGAAATCACGAGTTTCCCGATTTTCAGTTTTTCAAGCATTTCTTGCTTAAAAAACTATTGGCAACCGAAATAGGTAATATGACCCAGAAAAAAAAAACATACATGCAAAATCTTCATTTGTTTCTCTTTAAATTCTTATGCAGGAAAACCATAATCAATTCAGCTCATGTGCTCATCATCATTATTTTACTTGTTCAGTCATCGATCGGCGATAAAACATTCAACCGCGTTACAAAAAAACTACGGCCAAGGTTTCATTGCGCGAGGAGAGTTAAAAGCCATTTTCTAAAGTTTTCCTTAAAAATCGGTGAAATTCTACATTAACATATTTTAAATTTACAAAGCTAAGTTCAGTTTTTGTCCATGAAAAAGAAAATAATTGCAAGTTGCGCCCAAGAAAATCTTATATATAAAAAAATCGAAAAAAAAGAAAGAAAACAAAAAAACCATTCCAAAAATCCTATTATTCATAAAGAAATCGTAAAAATAATCAAGTGAAAAGCAAATTTGAAGTAATTAATTTCTAAAAACTCAGAGCAAAACCTAAATTTTGGTAAAAAGTTATTAAGTTATATTTTTTTTATTCGTTACCTAAAGAAAGGATAGAAAAAATTTAGTGAAAAGTAAAATATTCATAAACCAATTCAAAAGTGCAAAATAAAAAGAAATCCATTTAGTATCAAATGAAAAAAAAAGCAAAGGAAAAGTTAATAAAAAAAAAAAGAACATATAAATTGATAGATCATTATTAAAGAAAAATCGCATGCGATTTTATTCTTCTTTAACATACCCCTGATAAATTTCAGGCAAAAATAAGTGTTTGCTCTCAGAATACGGTGCATTACAACAACAACCATCATAAGCTGAATTCGATCAGCCATATAATAGTTGTTGATCATATTTTTTATCATTTTCATCACCTACAGCATCTTCATAGCAACATCGATGGAAGGCCTTTCAACGAGCTGCTGGCAGAATTGTATGTGAGTTTTTTATCATTGTTTTTCATCATTACGCATTCTTCAAGAGATACGCTTAGTGGTCTCACTGAATTAGTGTTTTAATTCAGCTTAACTGAGTGCAAGACTAAGCCTTTCTCTTGTTTGAAAAATGTCATTTTATTATATACACAATTTTGATAGTTTGTTTTGATTCTTAAATTCTATATAATTTTGTAATTTTTACACGCGTTGATTGCGGTTAAAGTTTTTTTTTTTTCATGATCTTTGTTAAAATACGCTAAAGCTAAAAATGATAAATTGATTTTCCTTTGGATTTTTTTTGGTTTTGATTTTCGGTTTGGTCTTTTTAATTATTCTCATGGATATATAATATCCAATCAATAATAGAATATTTTCATATTGCGTATTGTTTTCATTAAAAAATTTCATATCGTTTGATTGTTTTTTTGTTTTGCTCTTCTCATTTAAAATAATTTTGCACCAAGTTAAAATTTTGTAGGATGTAAAATTATTAAAATATTTTAAGTTAAGGGACATGTATATTTAAGGACATATGTATATATATAGTTAAATATGAATTTATCCATAAAATCTTTTTGATTAAATTTAATCTAAAAAAAAACTTTATTAGTGTTAGCTTTCATAAGTGGAAAAACCTAATGGTTTAATAAAATGAATATCTCCCATTTTTGTAAGAAATTTAAAAACGTGATTTTTTTCTAATTATGATCGGTTAATTAGTTCTGTGTTCGTTTCCTGTGTCATGGTGTCCTAAAGATGGTAGCATAATGTTTGTTTAGGGATCTTTCATTTATTTTCGCCTCGAAAGATCAATGGCAGGGTTGGGTTAAGAGCGAGCATATCTGTACTACATCGCAAGATATGCAGCCTATACTTGTTGGAAGAGAACTTCAAGAGTTCCATTTTTTTTGTTCTTTTGTATTAGTATACAAGTCTTAAGTTTCGGTTCTTTTTCGAAGTTTGAATTTTTATTTTTTTATTTTTGTAATGATAACAGGGACTCAGTATAAATAAAATGGCATAATGGCATCAGGTAGCTAATAGAGTCAAGGACCTCCCCAGCCACTGACAGCTAGCCCAAACAGATGGGTCCCGCTAGGCTTTGTTAGTTGACCAAAGACTCCAATTTTTTCATTTTGGAAAAAAACATAAATTCAACATAGCATTATGTTTTACATTTTTGGCGCCCAACGTGGGGCAAGCAAGATAAGTCATCAGCAGCTTTTTCAGCTGTAAAACTTTTCATTTCTTTTTATCAAAAATCTATCTTGTTAAGCCTCAAAATTTACCGTATTGTAGATTTCATCCATAAAAAAAAAACAATTAAAATTTTCCCAATCTGATGGGATACTCGTTCTTTTATTATTGCTGGATATTCTTACATTTGGCTCAGATTCCAATTGTTTTGACCGCTATAGTATTGATTGATTTTTTTTATCAGATTGAATAAATTTTAAGCCAACTTAACTTCAGGGGAAAAAAAAAAAAAAAACGTAAATTTTCCAATTAATGACACTGAAATAGACATGATATGTTGCTCGCAGGATTTTTCGTATAGTGGACTAGAATTCCATTATCTCGACCGCAAGTTAACAGTCAAATCAATTTTTTTTGTTGCTTTAATTTTTTTTTATGCTAAAAAAAAGGAATTAGATTATTCAATTTACTGGCTGGAATTTTTATAACTAGCACTGATTCTGGTTATATTACCGCTGGATAAAATTTGCTTAGAATTTCTTTCCAATAGATAGTTATTGTAATATTATCATCCCTTTGCAGTTTTCTACATACATATATCTCTGAAGTTCATTTATGAAATAGCCCGGTCTTGATTGTCTCTATCTCTTCCAACATAATGTAGACTTTAAAACAATTATTTTTTTTTTGTTACCAGATTTAGACACCTGAAAACGACACATTGAGGAAACGAATTTTGAATAAAATTTCATTATAACAAATTTTACTAAAAGCTATTTTCGTCAAAATAGTTGATACCTTGATTTTCATTTATTTTTGTTAATTTTTCATTTGAAAGTTTACGATTAATTTCGAAATTAAAACTCTTTTTTTTAATTTACATAAATTTGCGAGATCGTTTGGGGATTTAAAATCTTTCGATTTATTTTGCCTTTGTATTTTTTGATTTAATTTCACTATGGCTGTTCAACGAAGTACGGAAAATATTCCGGCAGCATTATCAGCTGTGACACCTGAGTGTCGTTGCGTTATATGTCAACAAGATATGACAAATACAGATGAGTGTTTAATTACGCCATGTAATCATTGTTACCATAAGACATGCATTTCAAGATGGCTCACAGATAATAATGAATGCCCTTCATGTCGTAGACTCACTCATATGAGAAACTGTGTTCCGATTACCATCACTATTAGTAGAAATAATAATTTTCAAAATCAGTCCAGAGATCGTGGTCGCGGTGCTTCTCGCCGTATGGTTACACGCCATCAATCCCGACTAGGTATTGCAAGTGCTCGCTCTTTGCATAATTTGCAAAATGATAATCATTTAAATAATAATGGTGCGCAAGGAGCAGAAGCTAATTCATCGTTACCCTTGCTGGATTTAAACGCTTCGAATGCTGCTAATGTTAATCACGTTGCTCATACGCCCCGTACCCCTTTGAATGCACGCTCAAATAACAACGCCAGTAGTATTGATTCTGATCGTATTTCTAGAGTGGTTGAACAAACCGTTACCAGATTATTGGCAGGTTTGAACATCAGCCAAAATAATCTTTCACCAATCATTGATAGGCCTCATAGACATAGATCTCATGATAATCTTTTAAATGAAGTTAATAATACAGAATTAAATTCTGATAAAGTAATTAAAATTTTACAAAACTGGAATGTAAAATATGATGGATCTACTACAAGTTTGACTGTCGAAGAATTTATATACAGAATTTCTTCATTGACTTCTGTATACTTGAACAATAATTTCAATTTGCTTTGTCAGCATGTACATATTCTTTTGAAAGGAAAAGCGCAAGACTGGTACTGGAGGTACCATCGTCAAGTAATGAGGGTTGAATGGCACGAATTTTGTGCTGCTCTTAAATACCAATTTAAAGACTTTAGGTCAAACTCTGATATTAAGGAACAAATTCGAAGTAGAAAGCAGAAACCTGGGGAAAGCTTTGAGACCTTTTATGATGATATCTCTGTGATGTGCGATAGATTGTCAAGTCCAATGGACGAAACAGAATTAATAGAAATTTTGACACGCAACTTACGAACTGAGATACGTTATGAAATTTTGTATGTGCCAGTGCATTCTTTAGCACATTTGAGAAAATTATGCCAAATGAGAGAAAATTTGCTGGCTGATGAAAATTTTCGACGATCCTTTCCTCGCGGTTTTCAAAATATGAACGTTCGTCGCAATGTCTTAGCGATTGAAGGACCTTCTTTTCAAACTGAAAACGACAATGCTGTTATTAATGATGATTTTGAGGTTGCTGCGGTGCAGACCATTAACTCGAAATGCTGGAATTGCGGAGTCGAGGGACACCATTGGCAAGACTGCCTTTCATTTCGAAACGTGTTTTGTTACGGTTGTGGTGAGCCTGGAACATACAAACCTCAATGTCAAAAGTGTACTCAAACTCGCGTGGAAAACCAAGCGAAGGGTGCATTCAAAACTTCAAGAGTGCACCCAAAACCATAAAAAAATTTTCTATTTTAAAAAACGATTTACCGGCTAGCTCAGCAGATGCTAAAGCCAATTCTTGTTTTTATAAGTCTTTAAAAAATGAATTTTCTAATGAATCTGAATTAAATGAATTTAAAAGTTTTGAAAAACTATCCAATTATATTACTAGTGCATTTCCATTACATTTACGTCCGTATCACGAAAGGTTACAAAACTACAATGAAGTCCGAAATCGAATTTTTTCTGAGGAACCAAAATTGCCAACAAAGAGAAATACTTTACGTATTAAAAATTATTTTAAAGAAATTAAGCCAATGCGTAAGCTGTTGCTTGCGGCAGTGTTCACTAATTTCACAGATAACCGCTTGTATGCAGATGTTAAATTTCTAAATTTTTTCGAGCAAGGTCTCTTAGACACTGGTGCTAATGTAAGCTGCGTAGGCTCATCACTAGCCACCACAGATTTTTCACAATTTCCTGAATTTCATGCCATTAAATCTTTTGTTAAAACCGCCGATGGTAAACCCCACTCTGTTTTGGGTTATCTTAAAGTTGAGATGGAGTACCGAGGCATAAAAAAACTAATAAAATTATTCGTTATTCCATCATTAACGAATCGGTTAATTTTGGGTGTAGATTTTTGGAAAACCTTTAATCTTGCGCCAGGGTTGATCAGTTCTTTTTCCCTTAATACATCTGATTCCATTTATGATAATGTTGACAACACATATCCTCTTAATGAATTGCAAAAGCAACAGCTAGATTTGGTGAAGGCAATGTTTCCAAGTTTTGAAGCTCAAGGCTTAGGTCGTACTCCACTCATTAGACATGGCATTGATGTTGGTAGCTCTAAGCCAATCAAGCAAAGATATTATCCGGTTAGTCCAAATGTTGAAAAACTAATGTATCAAGAAATTGACCGCATGCTTGATCTTGGAGTTATTGAACCATCTAGCAGCTCTTGGAGTTCACCGATGCGTCTCGTTATTAAACCTGGAAAAGTGCGCCTTTGCCTTGATGCTAGGAAAATAAATGAATTCACTAAGAAGGATGCGTATCCTTTACCAAGTCTGGATGGAATTTTTGCCCGATTGCCTAAAGCGAATTTGATAACGAAACTGGACTTAAAGGATGCATATTGGCAAGTTGAGCTTGAGCCAAGTTCAAAGGCCCTTACAGCGTTCACAGTCCCAGGTAGACCTTTGTACCAATTTGTGGTCATGTCATTCGGACTGTGCAACGCCCCCTCCACGATGTGCAGGCTTATGGATGAGCTTATTCCTCCAGAGCTTCGCCATTGTGTTTTTGGTTACTTGGACGATTTGTGCATCGTTTCTGATAGTTTCGAATCTCATTTGTCTGTTTTAATCCGAATCGCTGAACAATTTAAAAAAGCAAACCTTACCCTTAACATCGCCAAAAGTCAGTTTAGTGTCAAAAAAGTATGCTATCTAGGATATGTTATTGGAAGTGGGGGCATTTCAACTGACCCTTCAAAAATAGACGCTATTCTTTCTTGGCCTGTGCCACGCAACTTAAAGCAAGTGCGAGGTTTCTTAGGTATTTGTGGTTGGTACCGAAGATTCATCAGCAACTTCGCTGAAATCACCTTTCCAATAACGGAAGTATTGTCCACGAAAAAGAAGTTTTCATGGACCACAGAAGCTCAGTCCGCCTTTGAAAAACTGAAAATTTTATTGACAACCGCGCCAATCTTACAAAACCCGTGTTTTATTACGGAAGTTTAAAAAACTACTTTTTAAAACTTTAAAAAACTTGCAAATTAAATTCAAGAAAACCGGCTAATTTATTATATAAAAAAAGAACACGAATTTTCGATTTAAAAATACACGCGAGAGCGACGTTTATTGATTGCTGGTTGTACAAGTACAGAGTTCAGTTGTTATTTTACATAATTGGGAGCCAGAGGGGCAGCCCGAAAATAGTGAACAAAACAAAATTCGAAGATAACCAAACACCACTGTACCGACAACAAAGTACAGGGTGTTTGGCTATGTTTTGGCGTAAACATTGCCGCCCACCTTGCAGGAATGCAAAGTTTACAAAATTCAAGTAAAAAAAAAAAAAGTTCATAGAGGAAAAAAATTGAATTCAAGAAAATAAAATTATAATAAAAAACTATAGTAGGTAAAAAAAAAAAAAATTATAATAAGGAGGGGGAAAAAAATTTAAGGTTGTGCTGAAATCACCAGGCACCAGAACCGGACACGATCCATCCCAGTATCGAGTTTTGAGCGATCGGTTGCCCAATACCTGTCGGGAACACGCCTACCCGAATGACCCTTTGATACACCTCGATACCCAGGCGTAGTTGAATGGGTGCTGATCGGTGGAAATTCGGGTCAGCAAGTCGTAAGTTGAGATACGGCTCTTTTACCCTGTCGTCAAGTGAACGAGTCGGCGTGGTGATGTCAAGTCGACGTTCAACGTTGGCCATCACGCATATAGACTCGTTACTGTCTGCGCAAGATCGTATCTCTAACGAACAAACTTCTTCACCGTCAATCGTTGATGTATGGAGGCACCACTGCCTCGCCAGGTCTCGCGAAATTTGTGTTTTTGGAGCGCACCCGTCTAGAACCGCCCTCTCTTTTCTAAATTGGCCCTGTACCAGCACACGCACAATAGCGGTAGGTAGCAGTGTCACCATACGTTGCGTCGAAGAGGATGAAGGAGGGGGTGGGGATGCTCGTCTCGCTACTCGTGGGCGGAATCTCTGTGAAAAGGAAATGGGTTCAGTCAGACGATTTTTCTGACTGGGCCGTTGTCTTACCTCTCTTGGCTGTCTATCCTGGTGGAGCTTCTGACGCACAACACGTCCTGCACGCTTGGCTTTTGGGCGCATGGCCCCGAAGTCGTCCTCGTCGTGCAGCAAAGTGTGATGGTCATCACCACAGTATCGGCATCGATGCTTGCTTGAACAATTCTTGCGCGAGTGACTATTGGCAAGGCAATTAGTGCAGAATCCATGACGGAGAGCTGCCCTTAATCGCGACGCCAAGTCCTTCGCCAAGAATTGACGACACTGCGCAATGGCATGCCTTTTAGCACAGAGGGGACACGCACGAGATGGTACCCTGTGTCTGGTGGACACCGTAGCGTTAGTGCAAACGCTCTCTAGTGTAGCTTTTTCCTTTTCTGCAACCGTAGCGTTAGTGGAAACGCTTTCTGGTATGGATGGCTGCTTCGACGAGACCGTAGCGTTAGTGCAAACGCTTTCTGGCCTGCTTCGTACAGCGACAACAGCACTTAATAGAGCGCTTCTAGAAGGTGTTCGGCTGCAAACACTCATGAGGTCATCCGAGTCCTCATAAATGATTTCATCAATAGCAATATTGTCGACAGACATTCTAAAAATGAGATTGCAAGTTTATGAGGTTATGTGTGGTGGGAAAAAAAAATGTGGACAAAAAAAAGAGAAAACGGAACGGATAATTTGTTTATATGACGAAAGTTATGGCATTGGAAGTGCCACAAGTTTGACAATAGGCCGCGTAATGCAGCCACGTTCGGTTCGGATTTCTGCAACGCGTACGCGATTATCACTGCCGGGATAAGTTTTTACTATCCGGCCTAATCGCCATTCATTTGCTGGTAAGTTTTCATCTCTCACCACGACCAAGTCGTTAACAGCATATTCTCGCTGGGGAGTTTTCCACTTAACGCGCTTGTGCAACTCTTTAAGATATTCGCTTTTCCATCTGCGACAGAAGTGCTGCTGCATAGCCTTGACTTTCTGCCATCGGTTGACGATGGTAAGCGGTTGTTCGTCTATCTCTGGTTCAGTTGGAGATAGCAGAGGGCCCCCGACCAAAAAGTGGCCAGGAGTTAAAGGCTGAAGATCCGACGAGTCTTCAGACATGGCGCTAAGTGGACGCGAATTTAGGCACGATTCGACTCGATTAAGAATGGTGGAAAATTCTTCAAAAGTGTATTTAAGTGTTGCAGCAACCTTTTTAAAATGATTTTTGAAAGATTTTACGCCAGCTTCCCAAAGACCTCCCATATGAGGTGCTCCAGCTGGAATAAAATGCCAAGAAATTCCCTGATGCGCAAATTGTGAGACAACGGCATCATGTGAATTGTCGAGGAATTCCTTGAATTCACGTTTGAGGACTCTCGACGCGCCTAAAAAGTTTGTTCCATTATCAGAATAGACATTGGCAGGGCAGCCACGTCTAGAAACAAAACGTGTAAATGCCGCTAAAAATGTAGCTGTTGACAAGTCACTTGTGGCTTCAAGGTGAATTGCTTTTGTTGCAAAACAAACAAACAAGCAAACGTAACCTTTTGTTATTCGGCAAGCTCGACCAGAAAAACTTTTCATATCAAAGGGGCCAGCAAAATCCACGCCCGTAGATGAAAATGGTCTCGAAATATTGGTGCGCTCAGGGGGGAGTGCAGCCATAATTTGAGTCCTTTGCTTTTTTGAATTGACAACGCAAACTTTGCAATTGTGAAGAGTTGTCTTTATCAGATTTTTCGCACGTGGGATCCAAAATTGCGTTCGAAGAAGACGAAGCACCAATTGGTTTCCCCCGTGCAGTGAAATTTCATGAATATACTTTACTAGCAACCTAGTAAAGTGACAGTTGTACGGTAGCAAAATTGGATGTCTTTCATCGTACGAAAGAACAGGTGAAGATGCTAACCGCCCACCAACACGCAGCAATCCGTCTGAATGAACAAACGGATTAAGAGCCAAAATAGAGCTTTTGTAGTCAATGGATTGATTAGTTTCCAAGCGATGATATTCTTCAGAAAAATTAACTTTTTGACTTAACAAAATTAACCGATTTCTGACTATTTTTATTTCGTTACTGTCAATAGATTCTGACTTGCACGAGAATGACACGCGCCGTTGTGGATGGGTGCGATTTAAAAACCGAAATACATAGGCTATAACCCGTAATCCACGCGACGAAAAACGCTCCAAAATATCGTCATATTTCGAAAAATATGCAAAATGAACTTTAACGCCTTTGCGTTCAAGAGAAGTTTCGATGAGTGAAGGTTCAGGTTGGTTATGCCAAAAAGAATTATTTGACGAAAGCCATGATGGACCATGCCACCAAAGAGTGCTGTTAATCAGCTCCTGAGGTGTTACCCCACGTGAAGCCAAATCAGATGGATTGTCATGTGATTCTACATGAAACCAATTCTGATTTCCAACCTTTTCAACGATTTTCGATACTCTATTTGCCACGAAAGTTGTCCATGAGCAGGGGGGCTTTGAAAGCCAAGCCAGAACAATGGTCGAATCTGTCCAGCAGTATAAACGATGGCGATCCAAGTTTATTTGAGGCACTAAGGTGTCAACCATGTCTGCTAGTAAATTTGCCCCGCATAATTCAAGGCGTGGCAAAGAAACCGTTTTAACAGGAGCAACTTTGCTTTTAGCGTATAGCAAGTGACTGACTATACAATCACTTTGCTTGACACGAATATAAACTGCCGAAGCATATGCTTTTTCCGAAGCATCACAAAAAGCGTGAAATTCTACTTCTGAAGTAGGTGAAAAACTTACATATCGAGGAATCCTGATATTATCAATATTTGAATAATCTTGCAAAAAAGTTTGCCAAGACTGAAAGCTATGGGGTGGAATGGTTTCATCCCAATCTATTCCATCAAGCCAAATCCGCTGCATAAGAATTTTAGCTATCACCACTATAGGTGCTAGCCAACCCGCAGGATCAAAAAGTTGCGCAATAACTGACAAAACTTCCCTTTTTGTGTAGGACGACTTAATTTCTAAACGCTTCGTAGTGAAATAAAATAAATCTGTCGTGGCGTTCCAACAAACGCCTAAGGCTTTGACGCAGCTCGCATCTTCAAATTTTAAAAAATCTTCTCGTAACAGATGCTCCGTGGGAAGATCTGCTAAAATGCTGAATGCATTAGCAGTCCACTTTCGCATGGTAAATCCTGCCGAACCAAGAGCAGCTATAAGCTCATTTCTAGCATTAATGGCAGTTTCCTCGTCATGAGCCCCAGCTAAGGCATCATCAACATAAGTATAGTGCCGCAATATTTCAGCGGCAAGAGGATAGCGTTGTTGAACGTCATCTGCCAATTGCAGAATTGTTCGGATTGCCAAATATGGAGCACAATTCACGCCAAAAGTTACGGTTTTCAGCTCATAATCCTGAATTTCATCATCAGGTGAGCTTCTAAAAAGAATGCGTTGAAAAGCGGAATGTTTGGGGTCTACAAGAATTTGACGGTACATTTGTTGATTGTCGCCATTGAAAACATATTTGAAAAACCGCCATTTTAGTACCAGAAGCGTCAAATCAGCTTGAAGAATAGGGCCTGCGTACAGAACATCATTCAAGCTGACACTGTTGGACGTAGGACTCGACGCATTGAATACTACACGAACTTTTGTGGTAGTTCTTTCTGGTTTTATAACCGCATGATGCGGTAAATAATAATGAGCAGGCGACTTTTCAAATTTTGGAGAAGCAACCTTCACCATGTGACCCAACTTTAAATATTCAGTTACCACTTTGTCATACTCATTTTTGAGGTCAGGATTTTTAATTAGTCTAGCTTCATTTCTAACAAATTGTTTGAAAGCTATACCTCGAGAAAAACCCAGATTTATTTCATTGGGGTAGCCACTTTTGAATGGTAAAGTGACCATGTATCTACCCCTTTCGTCGCGTTTAGTCGTCTGTTGATAGTTGTCTTCACAAAACTTATCAACCTGAGTTATGAATTTCTTTTTTGGAAGTTCTTCCAACTCCCAAAAACGTGCGATTTGCTGATCAATCGCAACTTCAGAGAAGTGTGTTAAGCACGTAGTAAAAGTGGATATTTCGTTTTGAGGCAAAGGCCCAGTAAACATCCAGCCAAATACTGTTTCCTGCGCTAATAATGAACCAAGAATATTTCTTCGAATTCCGTCTAGGATTATGGCAGGATACAAATCGCCACCGATTAAAACATCTATCTGACCACTTCTGAAGAAATGAGGATCCGCTAACTGAATGTCAGGCAAAGATTCACATACAGAAGGGTCAATGTAACTAGAAGGCAAATTTCCAGTTAAGCGAGACAGCACAAAAGCCGTTGCTTCGATTTGGAATTGCCTATTTTTAGGAGAACTAATTACGAAGTCACACGATTGTGACACCTGCGCCGATACAGTTTGATTCAAACCTGAAACTTGAGCATTTATTCCTCGAGTAGGAATTTTTAACAATTTTTGCAAACGTTCAGAAATGAATGTACCTTCCGAACCAGAGTCAATAAGTGCTCTGGTGGTGTACGCTGCACCCAGGTGACATACGGTCACCATTGCAGTACCAAGTAACACTCTTTTGGCACTTGAGGAAAAACACGTCTGTAGGTCTTTGTTAGTGGACTGTAACTGACAAGAATGAGATTGCGTATTTGGGCCCGGGGGGTTTGCTTGAGGATTCGATCCATTTGAGCCTACACTCACATTATTAGAAGAGGTTGGAGTCGAATCTCGATGCAGAAGTGTGTTGTGACGTTGCTTGCACGTCGCACAATTATATCGGCTTATACACGCTTTTATCTCGTGAGAATGACCTAAGCAGTTGACACATAAATGATGCTTTCGGACAACTGCTAGACGTTCCTTTTGATTAAGCTTGAGAAATTTAGGACACACTCTTAACGCATGCTGCTCCGACGAACAAAGCTTGCAGTTGATCGAAGTGACCTTTATCTGGTAACTATTTACCCGCTTACCAGAAGAGTTGTTCTGGTGACTCTTTGAGACCAACGTCTGAGAGTTTGAAGATTGTTTTGGTATCGCACCACTAGAGTTGCGAATATCTGACACAGTTTCCAGTGTTTGAAAACGACTGGTAAGAAAAGAATCAAGGTCTGCCCATTTTGGTATCTCAGTTTTATTGGTAACGGATTGTTCCCATAGAGAAAGAGTGACCTCAGGCAAACGTGTCGAGCAGAGATATACAAAAATTGCATCCCAGTTTGTGATATTAATATTGTGCGTTGTTAACGCGAAAATACAACTATTAATATCTCGTTGAAGTTTCTTTAAATCTGCACCAGATTCTTTTGGTACTTGTTGTAAATTAAATAAAATTTTTAATTGGCTATTGACCAGGATACGTTTGTTTTCGTATCTGTCACATAAATCACGCCAAGCTTGAGAAAAACCATCGTTTGTCAAAGGAGATTTCATCACTATTTCCTTTGCTTCTCCCTGTGTTTTTTTATTAAGGTGAAAAAGTTTTTCCACTTCAGTTAAACGCGAGTTAGTAATGTAAATGGCAGTGAACATGTCCCTAAAGGACGGCCATTTGAGATAATCGCCACCGAATACCTCTGTATCACAAGGTGGTACAGCCATGCTGTGACCACTTAATGGAACACTGGCTTCACTAATCTTTGGTTGTGGCTTCTTCTGAGAAAGTTCAGAAAGTCTTGATGCCACACGTAAATAAGATTGGTAACAACTGCGATACTTTTGCTTACATGACTCTATATCTTCCTTTTTTTCAACTACATCTAAACACGCCTCATATGAAGTTTTAAGTTTTCTCCACTGGGCTTTTAGCTCGTCTTGTTGAGCATCTACTGAAAAAATGTCATGCGCTTCAACGGCATTAAACTCCACTTCAAATTCGACTAAAGAGTCAGACAAACGAGTGAACGATTTTAATTGAGCCATATTTTTTTTTTTAATATTTTTAAATATTGAATTAAGTCAGGAAGAACTAAATCAAAAATATTTAAATGTAACTGAAGTTGCCAAGAAAAGACAAAAGAAGTAAAAAAAAAACACCCTAAATCAAGCAAATAATAAAAAAAAATGCAAATACCTTATCGGCAACCCAGCTTGTGAAAAAAATGCAAAATACAAAAACAAATTTGTCAACCAATCAAAAAAAAAAAAAAAAACAAAGCTGTGTGGGAAAAAAATATAAAATTTTTAAATAAAAAATGTATGTATGTTAATATAAGGAAATGCGGTATTTTTCCTTTATTATGCACTTTTTAACTCTTTTAACATATAAAAAATTCAATTTGTTCAAAAAAAAATGCAATTTGAAAAATAAAAAATTTGTCCGAAAAAATTTTAAATTTCTTGCACTGTGTTTGCTATGTGTACTCTCTGCAACTGAATATGTACAAGATTTACTATGTAAATTTGTAACATAAACCAAAGCCAACGCTTTGATTTTGACGGACACGATTAAAAGAAGAATACGAAAGAACGCGCAATCGTGAGAGTACAAATTTTTTACATGCACAAATGGTGGTTGAATTTTTTTTAAGTTGCAAGCTAAAGCACTGAAATGCACTTTGAGCAAGCAAAAGTGACGCAAAACGAAATTTAGAAAAATTATTGCATATGAACCGATCATAAAACTTCGGCTTTGAGAGGGATGCAATAACTTTTTTTCGGTAATTTGGTCACACAAAAAACAAACTGAAAAAATTGTTGTTCTTGTAATTGCACTTGTTTTGTCGTTTAAAATTGCTCAATTTAACGAGAAAAAAAATAAAATCTTTACGTATATAAATTTGCCTTCAAAATTTCCGAAGGGTCAACGACTATATATATACTTAAGCAATTGAAAGTATATACAAAAAATTAAACATATAGTTTTTTCCCCGCCAAAAAAAAAAATTGAACAATTTTGTTTTGTGCTACAAATGCAAAATTACGTATGAAAAAATTTTTTAATTCAAATAACACTTTTGATTACAAGAATTTTTCCACATAGAAAAACTTAACGAGTCGAATAAAATACGCGTTTCCGAACCGAACTTTTCCACTTTTTTTCCCTTAATTTTATAGAAAATTAAAACCACATACCTTGAAAATTTGATATTAAATAAATAATATATATTTTTGAAAAAAGGATGAAGTTGAGACAATTCCAGATGATGAAGTCGCTGCTGTATTGACTGCAAAAAAAACACTTCACTTCACTTTTTTATTTTTATATTGCCAATATTTTATTAGCTTTTTTTTGCTAAATATTTGAAAATTTTGTATAATTTCTTAACACTTTGTTGGCAAATTAAATTTTTTTTGTTGTTTTTTTTTTCACAAACACTCGCGGCGCTATATTTTGTATATTTTTTTTAATTCGCGGAACACACCGACGGCTCGAAGGACCAAATGTTTTATTACGGAAGTTTAAAAAACTACTTTTTAAAACTTTAAAAAACTTGCAAATTAAATTCAAGAAAACCGGCTAATTTATTATATAAAAAAAGAACACGAATTTTCGATTTAAAAATACACGCGAGAGCGACGTTTATTGATTGCTGGTTGTACAAGTACAGAGTTCAGTTGTTATTTTACATAATTGGGAGCCAGAGGGGCAGCCCGAAAATAGTGAACAAAACAAAATTCGAAGATAACCAAACACCACTGTACCGACAACAAAGTACAGGGTGTTTGGCTATGTTTTGGCGTAAACAACCCGGATTTTTCTAAAAAGTTTTTCTTGCACTGTGACGCAAGTGATTATGGGATAGGTGCTGTGCTGATTCAACTTTCAGACGAGGAGGTGGAAAAACCTATCGCCTTTATGTCGAAAAAGTTGAATTCAGCACAAAGAAACTACAGCGTCACAGAGCGAGAGTGTTTGGCTGTTATAACAGCGATCGAAAAATTTAGATGCTACTTAGAACTTCAAGAGTTTGAAGTTATCACTGATCATTCCAGCTTGGTTTGGCTAATGCGTCAGCCAAACCTTAGCGGTCGTCTAGCTCGTTGGGCTTTGAAGCTTCAAGGCTATAAATTTACCATTTCACACCGCAAAGGCAAGGATAACGTAGTCCCTGACGCATTATCCAGAATCACAGCTAATGATGAGGTTACTTCGCTCGAGATAGTTGGACCTGAAATCGATTTAGAGTCAACCTCATTTTTTGATCGTGATTATGAGAAACTTAAAGCAAAAATAATTGCAGAACAAGACAAACTTCCTGATTTTCGTTTGGTTGACAAGTATGTGTATTTTCGTAAAGAGCACTACTCAGGTGACCTTGCTCAAGAGGAGCAGACATGGAAATTATGGGTTCCAGAAAAGCTGCGTGAGGAAGTAATTCGCCGTGCCCATGATTGTGTCATTTCTGCTCACGGTGGCATAGGAAAAACCGTAGAAAGAATTCGTAGATTTCTCTTTTGGCCTGGGTTAGTTAGACAAGTTAGAGATTACATTCAAAATTGTAGTGTTTGCAAGGAAACAAAAGCACCAAACATTATCCTTAGGCCACCAATGGGAAATCAAGCTGTGTCTCAACGACCTTTTCAGCGCTTATATGTGGACATACTTGGCCCATATCCTCGAAGTCGGAAAGGTTTTATAGGCTTGCTAATTGTTGTAGACCATTTCAGCAAATACCATTGGCTTTGCCCTTTACGCAAATTTACGTCGGCAGCAATACAAGAATTTTTACTTAAAGAGATATTTCATTCTTTTGGAGTGCCTGAGACTCTAATAAGTGATAATGGGGTACAATTTAAAGCAAATGAATTTAAGGCTTTTCTCACAGAGTATGGAATAAACCACATTTATACAGCTTTGCACTCCCCGCAAAGTAATGCGTCAGAGAGAGTGAATCGTTCGTTATTAGCCGCAATTCGTGCCTACCTAAAAAATGATCATAAACAGTGGGACGAACATTTGACAAGCATATCTTGTGCCCTCAGATCTTCAGTTCACCAAACTACGAAACGTTCACCTTACGAGATACTATATGGTTTCACGATGGTTACACATGCTTCCCAATATCGCATATTGAGGGACCTCAACATGTTAGAAGAACCAAATATTTCAATAAGTCAAGCTGACAGAACCGCACTGCTTCGAACCGACGTTCAAAAGAACATGAAAAAAGCTTATGACAGAAATGTTGGCCAATATAATCTGCGCTCTAGGGTCGTATCTTTTCAAATAGGACAGGAAGTATTCCGCCGAAACTTTACTCAAAGTGATTTTTCTAAAAATTATAACGCAAAACTAAGTCCCAAATTTCTGAAAGCTAGAGTAAAAGAAAAATTAGGAAATAATTACTATTCCCTTGAAGATATGCAAGGACGACATATAGGTACCTTTCATGCAAAAGATATCAGGCAATAATTTTTGACCAATTCCAGCTACTCTTTCAGCTAAAAGCAGCCCGACTATCTGGTTTTGTAACAAACCATCTACACAACCTATCGATGGGGTAAAATTTTTGATAAAAATTTCTAGTTTTGTTTTTGCGTATACATTTTAAGCGTAAGCTTAAATCACGAAATCCTAAAAGTTAAAAGAAAAATAGACGTTTAGACTTTTGTTATTTTTTTTTTACTTGAAAGCGATAAGTTCTTACTAAATTTTTTTTGTATCAGCAAAAAAATTATAGTTCTTTAAAATGTATGCTTTTCATCAACTATGCCCGGATTAAAACTTCATGCCAAGTTTCATTTAGACAAAAGCAACTGAGAAGGAAGTTTGGTGCCAACATCAAAACAAAAACTTTTAGTACTAATCAGTCCATATACCCATCATAAGAAATTGATTCTTCCTTTTCTTGTGGATCTTGCTCCAAAGCACATCGTCGTAAATTTAGTTTGAGAAAAAAATCTAAAGTTTTATTTGCCATCTTTACCAAGTGTTCAAAATTTTGTCTAATTTTTATGACAATAAGAATAATCCACTAAAGAAAAGGTAACAGTTTTGATTAAAAGCCCTAATAATTTCTTTTTTGTTATAAAAAAATCCGTGTTTTTTTCAACAGTTCAAAGTTATTTCGCATGAAATCACGAGTTTCCCGATTTTCAGTTTTTCAAGCATTTCTTGCTTAAAAAACTATTGGCAACCGAAATAGGTAATATGACCCAGAAAAAAAAAAACATACATGCAAAATCTTCATTTGTTTCTCTTTAAATTCTTATGCAGGAAAACCATAATCAATTCAGCTCATGTGCTCATCATCATTATTTTACTTGTTCAGTCATCGATCGGCGATAAAACATTCAACCGCGTTACAAAAAAACTACGGCCAAGGTTTCATTGCGCGAGGAGAGTTAAAAGCCATTTTCTAAAGTTTTCCTTAAAAATCGGTGAAATTCTACATTAACATATTTTAAATTTACAAAGCTAAGTTCAGTTTTTGTCCATGAAAAAGAAAATAATTGCAAGTTGCGCCCAAGAAAATCTTATATATAAAAAAATCGAAAAAAAAGAAAGAAAACAAAAAAACCATTCCAAAAATCCTATTATTCATAAAGAAATCGTAAAAATAATCAAGTGAAAAGCAAATTTGAAGTAATTAATTTCTAAAAACTCAGAGCAAAACCTAAATTTTGGTAAAAAGTTATTAAGTTATATTTTTTTTATTCGTTACCTAAAGAAAGGATAGAAAAAATTTAGTGAAAAGTAAAATATTCATAAACCAATTCAAAAGTGCAAAATAAAAAGAAATCCATTTAGTATCAAATGAAAAAAAAGCAAAGGAAAAGTTAATAAAAAAAAAAAGAACATATAAATTGATAGATCATTATTAAAGAAAAATCGCATGCGATTTTATTCTTCTTTAACATACCCCTGATAAATTTCAGGCAAAAATAAGTGTTTGCTCTCAGAATACGGTGCATTACAACAACAACCATCATAAGCTGAATTCGATCAGCCATATAATAGTTGTTGATCATATTTTTTATCATTTTCATCACCTACAGCATCTTCATAGCAACATCGATGGAAGGCCTTTCAACGAGCTGCTGGCAGAATTGTATGTGAGTTTTTTATCATTGTTTTTCATCATTACGCATTCTTCAAGAGATACGCTTAGTGGTCTCACTGAATTAGTGTTTTAATTCAGCTTAACTGAGTGCAAGACTAAGCCTTTCTCTTGTTTGAAAAATGTCATTTTATTATATACACAATTTTGATAGTTTGTTTTGATTCTTAAATTCTATATAATTTTGTAATTTTTACACGCGTTGATTGCGGTTAAAGTTTTTTTTTTTTCATGATCTTTGTTAAAATACGCTAAAGCTAAAAATGATAAATTGATTTTCCTTTGGATTTTTTTTGGTTTTGATTTTCGGTTTGGTCTTTTTAATTATTCTCATGGATATATAATATCCAATCAATAATAGAATATTTTCATATTGCATATTGTTTTCATTAAAAAATTTCATATCGTTTGATTGTTTTTTTGTTTTGCTCTTCTCATTTAAAATAATTTTGCACCAAGTTAAAATTTTGTAGGATGTAAAATTATTAAAATATTTTAAGTTAAGGGACATGTATATTTAAGGACATATGTATATATATAGTTAAATATGAATTTATCCATAAAATCTTTTTGATTAAATTTAATCTAAAAAAAAACTTTATTAGTGTTAGCTTTCATAAGTGGAAAAACCTAATGGTTTAATAAAATGAATATCTCCCATTTTTGTAAGAAATTTAAAAACGTGATTTTTTTCTAATTATGATCGGTTAATTAGTTCTGTGTTCGTTTCCTGTGTCATGGTGTCCTAAAGATGGTAGCATAATGTTTGTTTAGGGATCTTTCATTTATTTTCGCCTCGAAAGATCAATGGCAGGGTTGGGTTAAGAGCGAGCATATCTGTACTACATCGCAAGATATGCAGCCTATACTTGTTGGAAGAGAACTTCAAGAGTTCCATTTTTTTTGTTCTTTTGTATTAGTATACAGGTCTTAAGTTTCGGTTCTTTTTCGAAGTTTGAATTTTTATTTTTTTATTTTTGTAATGATAACAGGGACTCAGTATAAATAAAATGGCATAATGGCATCAGGTAGCTAATAGAGTCAAGGACCTCCCCAGCCACTGACAGCTAGCCCAAACAGATGGGTCCCGCTAGGCTTTGTTAGTTGACCAAAGACTCCAATTTTTTCATTTTGGAAAAAAACATAAATTCAACATAGCATTATGTTTTACAATTTACTGGCTGGACTTTTTATAACTAGCACTGATTCTGGTTATATTGTATTACCGCTGGATAACATTTTTTACAATTTCTTTCCAATAGATAGTTATTTTAATATTATAATCCCTTTTCAGTTTTCTACATACATATATCTCTTAAGTTCATTTATGAAATAGCCCGGTCTTGATTGTCTCTATTTCTTCCAACATGATGTAGTCTTTAAAACAACTATTTTTTTTGTTACCAGATTGAGACGCCTGAAAACGGCACATTGATTAAACGAATTTTGAACAAAATTTCATTATAACAAATTTTACTAAAAGCTATTTTCGTCAAAATAGTTCATACCTTGATTTTTTTTTTTTTTTTTTTTTTTTGTAAATTTTTCTTTTGAAAGTTTACGATTAATTTCGAAATTAAAATTTTTTTTTTTTAATTTACATAAATTTGAGATACCCTTTGGGGATTTAAAAACGGTTGATTTATTTTGCCTTTATATTTTTTTGATTAAATTCACAATGGCTGTTTAACTAAGCACGGAAAATATTCCAGCAGCATTATCAGCTGTGACACCTGAGAGTCGTTGCGTTATATGTCACCAAGATATGACAAATACAGATGAGTGTTTAATTACGCCATGTACTCATTGTTACCATAAGGCATGCATTTCAAGATGGCTCACAGATAATAATGAATGCCCTTCATGTCGTAGACTCACTCATATGAGAAACCGTGTTCCGATTACCATCACTATTAGTAGAAGTAATAATTTTCAAAATCAGTCCAGAGATCGTGATCGCGGTGCTACTCGCCGTATGGTTACACGCCATCAATCCCGACTAGGTATTGCAAGTGCTCATTCTCTGCATGATTTGCAAAATGATAATCATTTAAATAATAATGGGGCGCAAGTAGCAGAAGCTAATTCATCGTTACCCTTGCTGGATTTAAACGCTTCGAATGCTGCTAATGTTAATCACGTTGCCAAAATTTTCCTTTAAATGCACGCTCAAATAACAATGCCAGTAGTATTGATTCTGACCGTATTTCTAGAGTGGTTGAACAAACCGTTACCAGATTATTGGCGGGTTTGAACATCAGCCAAAATAATCCTTCACCAATCATTGATAGGCCTCATAGACATTAGAGCGCCCATATGTGCGAAATTCTGATTTTGTTTGCTCCCCGTCCATTTCCTGAAATTAGAGGTCAAAAAAATAAGATCTCAGCCGGTTTTCGATCAAAGGTCGAAAAATTGACTAAAAAAAAGCAAGTCGCTTTGACTGCCCGTTTCTTCAAAACTGTTCATTTTTTCATAATATTTTCGAGACAATTTTTGTAGAGCATGACTTGGTCTACATTATCTTCTTAAAAAATTTTGGTCCAAAAATTAAATTTGTTGTTGTTTTGGTACAAAAACTTAAATTTTTTAAGAAAATTTTCATGACTTTTTTTCTATAAATTGGTTTTTTGTAATTTTTAAAGGGTGGAATATTTGTTCTGGAATCCCTATATTGTAAGGAATTAAACGTTGATTAATTTAAAAGAAAAATTCCTAAAAAATTTTAGTTTTTAAGAAATGGAGCCCATTTCAAAGTTAAAAAAATTTTTTTTTTTATTTTTTCTTCTTAATTTTTAATCTGGTAAGAAACCATTTCAGTAGACATATTTCTTAAACTAATTTGGGATTGCTAAACACGAAAATAGCACTTATTTTCGTTTTAGTGCGTTTTTGGGCTGTTCCAGTAGAGATAATCGAAAATTTCCAAATTCGTGCAAGCAGTTCAGGAAAAAATTTCAATCAAGTTGTCGAGAACTGCACAAAGCTGTGAAATTGCACCTGAGCATTCACTGAATAAGAAAAAAAAGTTTTCAAAATTGGTTCACGGCATGGTTTTTAAAATGAGGTCGAAAAACGGTATTTAAAAAAAACGACTACAAATCAAAACCAAAATAGTAATTTTAGATTGTGTTATTAATGCTGAATTCGAAATTGGACGCGAAATTGCTGTATCACTTATGGTTTGTGAGATATCTTACCCCTAATGTTCAAAAAACAAGATTTTTGAGGTTGTGTAGAACGCGCACAAAATCGTTTTGGTCTTTTCTATTAAATGTGTCATTTAGTACTGTTCTTCTTCTTCAAAATGAGTTACAGAATAGTCTTGTATGATTTTTCTTTAAAAAGTTATGACCATTTTAAAATAACATTATAAAAGATATAGTAATATGGCAATTGCTATAGAAAATCCATACATGATTTTTAACTTTCATGATGTCATTTTAAAATGATCATAACTTTTTGAAAAAATGTCGCACAAGCCCATTTCATAGCTCATTTTGAAGGCAAAAAGCAATTCTAAATGATGCATTTAATAACAACTAGCAATACTTTTTCTTGCATCTAATAAAAAAGCGATTAAAAGAAAAAAATTACAATACTTCATTTTTTTCCAAACTTTGAGACCGGCTTTATACCTTAAAATTTAATATTTTTGTAAAATTTTTCTTTTTAAATTAATTAACATTTAATTTCCTTTAACATAAGAATTCCATAACAAATATTTCGCCCTTTAAAAATTACAAAAAACCAATTTATAGCAAAAAAAACATGAAAATTTTCCTAAAAAATTTAAATTTTTGTACCGAAACAGCAACAAGTTTAATTTTTGGACCAAAACTTTCTAAGAAGATAATGTTGACCTAATCATGCTCTACAAAAGTTGTCTTGAAAATATTATGAAAAAATGAACAGTTTTGAAGAAACGGGCAGCCAAAGCGACTTCCCTTTTTTTAGTCAATTTTTCGACCTTTGATCGAAAACCGGCTGGGTTTTTTCCACTATCGATTCCAAATTTTTTTTTGAGATCTTATTTTTTTGACCTCTAATTTCAGGAAATGGACGGGGAGCAAACAAATTTACAACTTTGCACATTTAATACATCTTGTGGGCGCTCTAATAGACATACATAGATCTCATGATAATCTTTTAAATGAAGTTAATAATACGGAATTAAATTAAGATAAAGTAAATAAAATTTTAGAAAACTGGAATGTAAAATATGATGGATCTACTACAAGTTTGACTGTCGAAGAATTTATATACAGAATTTCTTCGTTGACTTCTGTATACTTGAACAATAATTTCAATTTGCTTTGTCAGCATGTACATATTCTTTTGAAAGGGAAAGCGCAAGACTGGTACTGGAGGTACCATCGTCAAGTAAGAAGGATTGAATGGCACGAATTTTGTGCTGCTCTTAAATACCAATTTAAAGACTTTAGGTAAACTCTGACATTAAGGAACAAATTCGAAGTAGAAAGCAGAAACCTGGGGAAAGCTTTGAGACCTATTATGATGATATCTCTGTGATGTGCTATAGATTGTCAGTCCAATGGACGAAACAGAATTAACAAAAATTTTGACACGCAATTTACAAACTGAGATACGTCATGAAATTTTGTATGTGTCAGTGCATTCTTTAGCACATTTAAGAAAATTATGCCAAATGATGAAAATTTTCGACGATCCTTTCCTCGTGGTTTTCAAAATATGAATGTTCGTCGCAATGTCTCAGCGATTGAAGAACCTTCTTTTCAAGCTGAAAATGATAATGCTGTTATTAATGATGATTTTGAGGTTGCTGTGGTGCAGACCATTAACTCGAAATGCTGGAATTGCGGAGTCGAGGGACACCATTGGCAAGACTGCCTTTCATTTCGAAACGTGTTTTGTTTCGGTTGTGGTGAGCCTGGAACATACAAACCTCAATATCAAAAGTGTACTCAAACTCGGAAGGAAAACCAAGCGAAGGGTGCATTCAAAACTTCAAGAGTGCACCCAAAACCATAAAAAAATTCTCTATTTAAAAAAACGATTTACCAGCTAGCTCAGCAGATGCTAAGGCCAACTCTTGTTTTTATAAGTCTTTAAAAAATGAATTTTCTAATGAATCTGAATTAAATGAATTTAAAAGTTTTGAAAAATTATCCAATAATATTACTAGTACATTTCCATTACATTTACGTCCGTATCATGAAAGGTTACGAAACTACAATCAAGTCCGCAATCGAATTTTTTCTGAGGAACCAAAATTGCCAACAAAAAGAAATACTTTACGTATTAAAAATTATTTCAAAGAAATTAAGCCTATGTGTAAGCTGTTGCATGCCGCAGTGTTCACTAATTTCACAGATAATCGTTTGTATGTAGATGTCAAATTTTTAAATTTTTTTGAGCAAGGTCTCTTGGACACTGGTGCTAACGTAAGCTGTGTAGGCTCGTCACTAGCCACCACAGATTTTTCGCAATTTCCTGAATTTCACGCCATTAAATCTTTTGTTAAAACCGCCGATGGTAAACCCCACTCTGTTTTGGGTTATCTTAAAGTTGAGATGGCATAAAAAAACTAATAAAATTATTCGTTATTCCATCATTAACGAATCGGTTAATTTTGGGTGTAGATTTTTGGAAAGCATTTAATCTTGGGCCAGGGTTGATCAGTTCTGTTTCTCTAAACTCACCTGATTCCATTTTTTAAAAATTTTAACAACACATATCCTCTTAATGAATTGCAAAAGCAACAGCTAGATTTGGTGAAGGCAATGTTTACAAGTTTTGAAGCTCAAGGCTTAGGTCGTACTCCACTCATTAGACATGGCATTGATGTTGGTAGCTCTAAGCCAATCAAGCAAAGATCCAGTTAGTCCAAATGTTGAAAAACTTATGTATCAAGAAATTGACCGCATGCTTGACCTTGGGGTTATTGAACCATCTAGCAGCTCTTGGAGCTCACCGATGCGTCTCTTTATTAAACCTAGAAAAGTGCGACTTTGCCTTGACGCTAGAAAAATAAATGAATTCACTAAGAAGGATGCGTATCCCTTACCAAGTCTGGATGGAATTTTTGCCCGATTACCTAAAGCGAATTTTAAAACGAAACTGGACTTAAAGGATGCATATTGGCAAGTTGAGCGTTCACAGTCCCAGGTAGACCTTTGTACCAATTTGTGGTCATGCCCTTCAGACTGTGCAACGCCCCCTCCACAATGTGCAGGCTTATGGATGAGTTTATTCCTCCAGAGCTTCGCCATTGTGTTTTTAGTTACTTGGACGATTTGTGCATCGTTTCTGATAGTTTCAAATCTCATTTGTCTGTTTTAATCCGAATCGCTGAACAATTTAAAAAAGCAAACCTTACCCTTAACATCGCTAAAAGTCAGTTTTGTAATTGGAAGTGGGGGCATTTCAACTGACCCTTCAAAAATAGATGCTATTCTTTCTTGGCCTGTGCCACGTAACCTAAAGCAAGTGCGAGATTTCTTAGGTATTTGTGGTTGGTACCGAAGATTCATCAGCAACTTCGCCGAAATCTCCTTTCCAATAACCGAGGTATTGTCCACAAAAAAGAAGTTTTCATGGAACACAAAAGCTCAGTCCGCCTTTGAAAAACTGACAATTTTATTGACAACTTTGCCAATCTTACAAAATCCGGATTTTTCTAAAAAGTTTTTCTTGCACTTTGACGCAAGTGATTATGGGATAGGTGCTGTGCTGATTCAACTTTCAGACGATGAGGTGGAAAAACCTATCGCTTTTATGTCGAAAAAGTTGAATTCAGCACAAAGAAACTACAGCGTCACAGAGCGAAAGTGTTTGGCTGTTATAACAGCGATCGAAAAATTTAGATGCTACTTGGAACTTCAAGAGTTTGAAGTTGTCACTGATCATTCCAGCTTGGTTTGGTTAATGCGTCAGCCGAGCCTTCGCGATCGTCTAGCTCGTTGCGCTTTGAAGCTTCAAGGCTATAAATTTACCATTTCACACTGCAAAGGCAAGGATAGTGTGGTACCTGACGCATTATCCAGAACCACAGCTAATGATGAGGTAACTTCGCTCGAGATAGTTGGACCAGAAATCGATTTAGAATCATCCTCATTTTTTGATCCTGATTATGAAAAACTAAAAGCAAAATAACTGCAGAAAAAGACAAACTTCCGTATTTTCGTTTGGTTGACAAGTATGTTTATTTTCGTAAAGAGCACTACTCGGGTGACCTTGCTCAAGAGGAGCAGACATGGAAATTATGGGTTCCAGAAAAGCTGCGTGAGGAAGTAATTCGCCGTGCCCATGATTGCGTTATTTCTGCTCACGTTGGCATAGGAAAAACCGTTGAAAGAATTCGTAGATTTTTGTTTTGGCCTGGGTTAGTTAGACAAGTTAGAGATTATGTTCAAAATTGTAGTGTTTGCAAGGAAACAAAAGCACCGAACGTTATCCTTAGGCCACCAATGGGAAATCAAGCTGTGTCTCAACGACCTTTTCAGCGCTTATATGTGGACATACTTGGCCCTTATCCTCGAAGTCAGAAAGGTTTTATAGGCTAGCTAATTGTTGTGGACCATTTCAGCAAATACCATTGGCTTTGCCCTTTGCGCAAATTTACGTCGGCAGCAATACAAGAATTTTTACTTAAAGAGATATTTCATTCTTTTGGAGTGCCCGAGACTCTAATAAGTGATAATGGGGTGCAGTTTAAAGCAAATGAATTTAATGCTTTTCTCACAGAGTATGGAATTAACCACGTTAACACTGCTTTGCACTCTCCGCAAAGTAATGCGTCGGAGCGAGTGAATCGTTCGTTATTAGCCGCAATTCGTGCCTACCTAAAAAATTATCATAAACAATGGGATGAACATTTGACAAGCATATTTTGTGCCCTCAGATCTTCAGTTAACCAAATTACGAAACGTTCACCTTACGAGATACTATATGGCTTTATGATGGTTACACATGCCTCCCAATATCGCATATTGAGGGACCTCAACATGCTAGAAGAATCAAATATTTCAATAAGTCAAACTGACAGAACCGCACTGCTTCGAAACGACGTTCAAAAGAACATGAAAAAATCGTACAACAGAAATGTTGGCCAATACAATCTGCGCTCTAGAGTCGTATCTTTTCAAATAGGACAGGAAGTATTCCGTCGAAACTTTACTCAAAGTGATTTTTCTAAAAATTATAACAAATTAATTCTTTGTTTTTTGGCTATAAGGTCAAGTGTTTATTTGTATAAATTTGTTCACAATATTTCGAAAAAGATCCTTTTTCATCATCAGGGGTACTAAAAAGAACATATAATAATTTGTAAATAAATTAAAAAACAAAGAATTAATTTATTACAACACTGAAAGGTCGAATAAAATAAACATTTATAAAAATCATAATCATATAAAATCTGAAAACTAGAGTAAGAGAAAAATTAGGAAATAATTACTATTCCCTTGAAGATATGCGAAGACGACATATTGATACCTTCCATGCAAAAGATATCAGGCAATAATTTTTGACCAATTCCAGCTACTCTTTCAGCTAAAAGCAGCCCGACTATCTGTTTTTGTAACAAACCATCTACACAACCTATCGATGCACAATGGGAGGGTTTGTATGGAACGGCGGTCATATATAGTAATAAAAGAGCTAGGCTATTAAAATTTGGTGCAGATGTTTTTTACATTAAAATAATAAAATTCTGTGAATACGAACAAAATCCGCCGACGGACACGCCTACCTCCCATACAAAGTTGGGGCGTGGTCGGAATTTTTTTTCAAAATGGGTATCAATTTCTAATAACTTGACCCCGCTGATTTCAAAAATGTTAAAAATTCTGAGATTTCTTTTATAATTTTCAAGTTATGCGAATTAAACGAAAATCTACTTTATAAAAACTAGATTTTGTTTGCTTGTGTATTTGTCCCTTATTGACTCGCAAACTAACTAACCGTTTTTAAAGCGGTTGTTACATTGTGGTAGTACAAAAAAAGGCTATGTTATATGCTAAAAAAGTGGGCGGTGCCACGCCCTCCAAAAAATCAACTAATGATATCTCCGAAACCCTTTGACGCAGATAAATGAGATTTGGTAAATATGTAAAAATCATCAGGACAAATAATGTTCACTGGAAAAATGGGCGAAGCCACGCCTTCAAAAAAATAAATTCATTATTTCCCTGACAATATTTGCCCCACTTAGATATGATTGGGTACATATGCTAAGACAATTACAACAAACAATTCTCACTAGAAAAGTGGGCGGTGCCACGCCCCTCTGAATGCTGATTCATCATATCTCAGAAATTGCTTGAAGTAGATAGACAAAATCTGGTACATATGCAAAGGGCATTTGGAAAAAAATTTTCAATGAAAAAATGGGCAGTGCCACGCCCTACGAAAATAAAATTTGTCATATAACTAACGCTACTTGCCGCAAATTATAAGATTTGGTGAAATGCTTCGCTATGGTATGTCCAAGTAAAGAGAGGGCAATTTCCAAGAGGCTGAAAAGGTGGAAATATATCCTTTACCTACTTCAATTTTCGTTAAAAATAAGCATCTTCCAAATTTATGTAGACTGTGAGCTTAAAATTGATAAATCTGTTGTAAAACGTTGAAGAATATAAAAAAATAAAAATAGTTTGTTTTCTCAAAAACTGCAACAGGAAAAATTTCAGAGAAAAAAAAGTTTTTAAAAAAGGCAGTAGGGACTTTGTATTTCGATTAAGCATGCTTGGCCACATATTATATTGGAAAATAATGAAAATCAGAACATGTATTTTTTTTTTTTTTTAATGTCAAAGTTTTCAAAATTTCTCGATTTTGGCTTTTTGAGCTTACATTTTCGAAAAATCACCATAATTCACGTATTATATATAAAAACTCAAACAAATGTTTTTTTAAAAGTTAATTGCTTATACTTTTTGCCAAAATGGAAATATCTCGATGCAAACGAATTAAAAATTGAGTTCCAAAAAAGTCAATTTATTTTGTCCCGTTAAAAAGTACAATCAGCCCAATTCTAAATATCCACTCGGATTTTTTTCCCTGCGGATTTCATTTTCTCGAGAAAAAAATCCTCCTATTCTAAATAGACTGGGAGAAACAAAATTGAGAAAGAGAGTTTCGAATTTTCGAAATCAGCTGTTTTGCTATTTTTGACATTTAAAATGAAATGTAAACAGATCAAGTTGGTTACAAAATTATAAAAAAAGTTTTGAATTGATAAAAAAAAGTGACAAAAATGCATAGCATTGCATTCCGGTTGTTAGTGGACGATGAGGAGGAAGAAAATATTCCACCAAAGGTTGTAAGGAGGAGTTTACGTGACTCCGCGAACCCGCTGGAACTGCCGCAGTCTTTGTAAGTATGAAATAGAATTTGGCCAATTTCTTTTATGTATTAATTATGCCTTTATTTGCGGAGGTTTGTAAAATATTACAGATTAAACAAGCCCGCGTTCCTTTATTTGTTGGATGTTCTGACTGTAAACATTCAGCCAGCCAAAAAACAGTTTGCAGTTTCTCCAGTCGTAAAACTGAGCGCAGCGTTGCGCTTCTTTGCTGAAGGTAGCTACCAAACTGGAGTAGGCAAAGACCATGATGTATCTCTGGCCCAATCCAGTTTCAGCAAAGTTCTAGCTGAAGTACTAGATATCTTTGAAAGGCACCTGTGCTCAAAATGGATTAAAGTGGTCAAGGCAGCTGAAGGCAAAAGAAAAATTGCACAAGCTTTTTATACCATGCATGGCATTCCCGGCGTCATGGGTTGCATCGATGGAACACATGTGCGAATCATAGCTCCCTCTGAAAACAAACATCTGTATTACAACAGGAAAGGAAACTACACTTTAAATGTGATGCTTGTAAGTTTTTTATAGTTGTTATTTTTACTTTTAAGTTAATGTTCACTTTTGCAGCTATGTGACAATGAACTTAGGATTCAGTATGTGGATGCATCACATCCTGGCGCTTGCCATGATTCCTTGATTTGGAACGTCAGCGACTTACGAGTGCACTTCGAACAAGAATATTTACGAGGCGAGACAAATTTCTGGCTGTTAGGTAAGAATTTTGATATTAAAAAAAAAAAAAATATTCCTGAAAACGTGTAAAAGCTTCGAAAACCTCGTATAATCGTAAATATTGTCAAAATCAATACAAAATTTGACAGTTTTATGAGTTTACGAGGTTTTCGAGGCTTTTACACGTTTTCAGGAATCTCCTCATTAATCTCTTAATTATTACTTTTAAATAGGAGACGCGGGATATCCTTTAGAGCCATGGCTGTTGACACCTCATAGAGTTCCAGATGAAGGCTCTGTTCAAATGAAATTCAACGAAATTCATTCGAAGTGCCGCAATGTAATAGAGCGAACTAATGGGGTACTGAAGAATCGATGGAGGTGTCTTCTTGGTGCAAGAGAGCTGCATTACTCCCCAGAAAAGGCAGCAAAAATTATCAATGTATGCTGTGCACTGCACAACATTTCTATTCATTACAAAGCAGATTATGTACCAAGTAATTGCGACGATTTGGCAATCGAAGATACTAGCGAGAGCAGTGAAACTATCTCTTTAACCATACCGCAGTATTTGAATGCAGCACAGACGGTTAGAAATAATATTGGAAGTGTGCTGTAATAGTTTTTTTAGTTTTTATTAAAAAAAAAAATAAACAATTTCAGTAATAAAAAAATAACATAAAAGTATTCATTTTACGTTTTAAAATTAAATAAAATTAAGCAGGTACTTTATAAATAGCATTTTTTTGAAGTCTTCAATTTCAAGAAGTCGGCTTTTCTGCTTTGTCGTTCAGTTTTCGCATTCTTATTTTTTCCATACTTAAATTATGTCGCTTCATTTCTTTTAATTCACTTTCTTTTAAATTTTCCATTTTTTCAAAATGGGTTTTCTGAAGGTCATGCAGCCTGTCAAGAGATCGATGAATCTCTTTGGTGTTTTCTTGGTGCTCCTTCAAATTCACTACAGCATTTTTAACGGCTTCGCATAGCTCTGTTTGAATATGGAGCTCTTCCTGAAGAGCAGCAGAAGGAGAGTATTTTTTATGTAGCAAAGATGCTTTGCCGACCGATTTATTCGGCAGAGGTGACTCACTGTAATGCACTTCTACTTCATTCTCAATTTGAAATGGCAAATCTTCGTCTGGAGCTATATCTTCTTCGAGGCAAACTGTTAGAGAACTACAAACGGAATTTTCTTTCTGTAAACCTGATTGCGAACCTGGTCTAGCTCCAAGAGACGAAGAGCCCAATCCGAAAGTGTTCACTGGGACTCCTCCCACTGCATTTTTCATCGCCATCAAATTATAAATTCCTTCTTCGTATGCGGAAAACGAATATTGTGTATTTGGGCCTCCACCTGTGCCTTTTTGCGCTTTTACATTTTGCGCCGCCTTCTGCCGCACGTATTTTTTCTGGTCGGCCCATACCTAGAATTACAAAGTTTTAGTTCATTGCAAGCAAATTTTAGCCTTAGAGATACCTTTTTCCAATCGGTGATATTTTTAATTGGTGGCCCAATGGCATTTAGTTCTACTTCCACTTTCCGCCAAAATCTTGCAAGATCCTCCTTGCTGCCTTTGTAAAATCCACGCGCCAAGGCAGGGTGAGCCTCCATTAGCGTCAACAATAGTTGCAACTGCTGCTTATTTGTGGTTTTGGACCTAAAATGCAATATTTCACGCTTTTTTTTCTTAAAAATATAAAAATTACTGGAAATACTTACATTTTTGCTCACCACTCCTTTCAATTTTGTTAGCGAAAAAATTATCGAGAAATGTCATTGGTTTCTCTCTTTTATTTTCATCTGTGATGCCTACTTTTTACACCGGGAGTTTTTTCTCCCTTTCGAAGTTTATTTGGAATAGGAGGAAAGGGAAAAGAGAAAAAATTCTCAAAATTTTTTATTTAGAATAGGAGTAATGGGAAAAGTGAAAAAATTCTCGCGGAATTTCTATTCAGAATTGGGCTGAATATGAAAAAGTTCATAAAAAAAAGTTCTCAAAAAAGGCAGCTGGGACTTTGCATTTCGATTAAGCATACTTGGCCACATATTATATTGAAAAATAATGAAAATCAGAATATGTATTTTTTTTACTGTCAAAGTTTCCAATTTTTACAATTTTACCATTTTTTTTTTTAATATTTGAAAAATCCCTATAATTCACATAAAATTTGCAGAAAAAAAAATAACAAAGTAGAAACAAAATTCTTTCTAACGATGTGCTATACAAGTGCATCCGGCTTAAAACAAATTAACTAGAGCGTTTATCCAGTGCTTTCTAGTATAAAAACTTCCATAGAGCATTTTTGCTATTTAAAGTCCAACTTTGAGCCCACTGTGTAACTAAATCAAAAGAAAATTTTAAAATTTTATAGTTTTTTTTTCCGTCCCTAAGTATTATCTGACGATTGGCGAAAAAATTTTTTAAATCCAAAGCACTTTGTAATGTTTGAGGATGATGAAGGCCTAACGAGAATTTACTTGGCAGAAAAAGCCGCCGCAAAGTAAATCCTATAAGGGCATATGTTTGAAATAAAATGCCAAGTTGTTTCGGCTGTTCAAACAGGATTGTCTTTATTTAGTTTAAACATTTTCTTTTATATTATTTGCTTAACACTAAAAACAAATACAACTATCATAATACCTTAAAAATAGTAACAAATAATATTACAACTAAAAACAAATACAATTTTCCTAAATCCTAAATCTATGCAAAAAAAATGTATTCATTGCTTTCATCTCTCTTTCTCTTATTCTAAGCCTAGCTTGTGGAACTCAAGATCAACATGATCCACAATCAGTTCTATGTTAACACATTGCCATTATTCCAACGCATGCGCTGTGACACTTGTTTTTGTTATTGCATTTAACTAATCAAATTTGTGCATTGCGCGACCTTGCAAGTGTCGTTGAACTTTCAAAATTTGCATCATTTCTTATGTGCGTGGATTCTACCAATTGTGTTTAAAAGACAAGTACATATGTACATAATGTAATTATTACCCATTAGGGAAAGATGAGATGTGATGACATTATTTGATTACCCATTAGGGAAAAGATGAGAACAATGATTACATGTATACAAGTGGTGTAGATGTTAGTGTTACAACACTACACCCCTACCCTTTAAAGAAAAATTTATGAAGTTTTTGAATAAATTTTGATAAATTTGAAAATTTGTGTACATTTAATTATAAAATAATAAAATTTCAAATTCAACTAAAATTAAGATACTTTCTAACAATTAATTAGAGATAAAAAAAATAAAATTATTGATAAATTTAAATAATTATTTATTTTTTTTTTTTTCTTAGTTATTCATGAATCAAAATTTTTTTTTTTTCTTTTTTTTATAAGTTCTTTAAACTAATATACGCTTAAATAAAGTGTTTTTATGCTAATAGTTTTTTATTTTATTTTTAATTCAAAGTAAAGCTTCATATTTTTTTAATAAGTTATTATGATATTCTTTATAATTTCCATTAATATCTAAAACAGAATTTACTCCTCTTAATTCTACTATACGGTATGGACCGTGATATGGACTATCTAATTTTTTCCTATTTCCTACTTTAACTAAAACTAAATCTCCTACTCTTAAATACGATGGATTGCAATCCCTATCATAAAATTTTTTCCTCTTATTTTTAGCTACTTGAACTAATTCACTAGCTTTACTAATTGAAACTTGTAATCTAAATCTAAGTTCTTGAGCATAATCATCTAAATTATTAAATGGTGCTCTATTTTTTAAACTATCACTTGGTAGATGTGAAAGCTTTCCGAAAATTAATTCGTAAGGCGTATATCCTGTATCCACGTGAGGCGTGGTATTATACGCAAAGGTAAAATACGAAATCCATTCATTCCATTCATTATCATCGGCTACAGTTAACAAAAACTCATTGAGAACCCTGTGGTTCCGTTCTACTGTACCAACGCTTTCATGGTGATATGGTGTTGAAAACGTTTGTTTTATTTTTAAAATTTCACAAATATTTTGCATAAGTTCGTTTGCAAATTCCGTTCCTCTATCCGATTTGAGTACTTTGAAAAAACCATATTTTAAAATAAATTGTTCTACTAACGTTTTGGCTGTTGTTTTTGCATCTTTCGTTGGCATTGGATATGCTACAACAAATTTTGTTAAAAGACACTGCATGGTTAAAATATATCTATAACCATTTGAAAGTCTTAAAGGACCTACTGTATCAATTTCAATTGTTTCAAAACCTGTACTTGGTGTATCGGTTATGACCATTTTCTCTTTTGTATGTCTAACTTGTTTGTTACATGCACATATCTTACATTCTTTTATATATTTCTTTATCATTTTATGCATATTTTTCCAAATAAAACGCTGCTTCAATTTTAGCTCAGTTTTTCTGACGCCTAAGTGTCCCGAATGGACTGAATTATGATATTCATCAATAAGTTTGTATTTCAACAAATCATCTGTTATTCTTTTTGGGGCCTCGTAAAGTAAAATTTTCAAACTTCCTTTATTTTTAATTTGTAGCTCATTAAATATATTTTTAAAATGATTCACCGGTGTGTAACTAAATATTTCATCGTTACTATCAAGAGCTAACTCTTTTATTTTAAACTTCTCCATTTTCGATGATAGCTTCTCCAAAAGCGAACCTAAATTCGATGGATTATCACTACATCTAACAATTATTTCATCACGAACGCGTTCAATTATATCCTTCTTTCTATTTTTGTCGACTATAAATTTCAATTTATTTAAATTTTTGATGTCAGTTAAAGACGTGCAGTTCCAGATATGAAGTTGATCAGGCTCCTCTGAAAGTCTACAGTTCTCTTTACTGCATCTATCTGCCTCATTTCTTGCAGACATTTCTCTAGTTACTACCAATAAATTGTGTTCGTTAATTTCTTCTTCACCCCTCTTTGGCATCAATGTTTTAAGCATATCTGAGTCTATCTTCACCCTCGATAGGGCATCAGCGTTTGTATTCATTTTTCCTTTTTTATAAACTATTTCAAAATCATACTCCGACAGTTCAAGTCGTATTCTTGTTAGTTTCGACGATGGGTTTTTATGAGAAAATAGTGATACTAAAGGACGATGATCCGTGACCACTATAAATTTTCTTCCAAAAAGATAAGGTCTAAAAAATTGGATCCCCCAATGAATCGCTAAAAGTTCTTTCTCAATGATTGGTTTATTTATATCATGTTTCAGCAACGATTTGCTAGCATATGATATTGGTAAATCTTTGCCTATCTCTCCTTGTGACAACACCGCTCCCAATGCATAATTGGATGCATCGGTGGTCAATACAAATGTTTTTTCAAAATCTGGATATTGTAATATCGGTGGGTTTATCAATTTATCTTTTAAAGTTAAAAATGAACTCTCACATTCATCAGACCAAATAAATGGTTGATTTTTCTTTAAAAGATTGTTTAAACTTTTTGCTATTTTCGCAAAATCTGCAATAAATCTTCTGTAGTAATTGCAAAATGCTATAAATCTTCTTACTTCATCTGCATTTGTGGGGATAGGATATTTTTCAATCGTCGCGTATTTCGACGGATCAGGTTTAATACCGTTTTGCGTTATTAAATGTCCTAGGTAAACCGTTTCTGTCTTTAAAAAATTGCATTTACCAGCATTTAATTTTAAATTGTATCTTTGTAATCGTTCAAGGACTTTTTCTAAATTTGAATTATGGTGTTTCAGACTACAACCAAATATAATTATATCATCAACATATAAAAATGCACTCGAGTCTAAGCCGCTCAAGGCAATAGTCAACATTCGTTGAAAACTATTGGAAGATATCGTTAAACCGAACGGTAATCTTTTAAATTGGTAATGACCATTTGACGTTGAAAACGCTGTTAGTGGTTTAGATTTATTGTTGAGACCAATCTGGTGGAATGAGCTCGTCATATCCAAAGTTGAAAAATACCTTGCTCTTCCTAGCTTATCTAACACATCTTCTAGCCTTGTTAATGGAAATTTATCTCTAACAATCTTTTTGTTTAACTGCCTAAAATCGACAACCAGTCGCCATTTTTTATCGCCTGTGTTGGACTTTTTGGGCACTACAAGCAATGGTGAGTTATAAGGACTGACCGAATTTTCAATTATGTCATTATCTAAAAGATCTTGGACTTGATTTTTAATTTCTTCAGATTGAGAATGTGGTAAACGGTAGTTTTTTATATAAACTGGTGCGTTATCTGTTGTTTTTATATCCTGGGTGTAAAAATTATTAACCGAAAGTGGTTCATCATCTAAATGGAACACATTCTGATATTTTTTAAATATCTCAATAAGAGAATTTCGCGCTTCGCTATCTTTAACATCAATAGATAAGATTTTTAAAAGTTTTTCGAATCTACTTTTATCTTGAGGAATATTTTCCTTGATTTTCATTATTTCATAGTTTTTCAACGGTTCTATATCTAGTTCTAAGCGCGATAAAGTTATCTCCGATTCTGTTGTGTTTAATAATTTAATATGGCAAATACCTTTATGGGGTACAATTGTATTACCTACAAAAATACCTTCACTAACCTCTTTATTTAAAATCAAACTATCTTCGCATACCTGCAAATTTATAGGATGTATTATTTCACTCCTTGGTGGTATAGTAATTTTTGAAATTTTACGCAACTTAGTTTCCATTGGTAAGACAATATCGTCTTTTCCCAAAACCAATGTCAAAGTATACGTTTCGTAATTTATTTGGCAAAGATATTTAGACAAAAAGTCACGCCCTAAAATTCCATCTGTTTCAATTGGAAAATCGTCTTTTACCAAATGAAAAGTGTGTTTCAAAACTTGTGATGTAAAGCAAAAATGTAAATCGGTTGTTCCTATTGAAAAAATTTCTTGATTTGTGATACCAGAAAGCTTACATTTTTTATCTGGAAAAATCTCAACGTTTGATAAAACACTTCCTAACTTGCACACTGAAATATCCGCTCCAGTGTCAACTAAAAATTTCAAGCTCAGCTTTGAATTTTTACATGTCAAGGTGACATAATTAGTTATATTATCCGATATTTGATAAATTTTCAATTTTGGCTCCCCGGAAGAGAATTTTGCTGGCTCTCCGGGCCTAATTCGTTTCCCTGGTCGTGTATTACGTTTATTTGCTTTTTACTTCGATTATCTTGTTGGTTTTGACTTTGCTGCTTATTTTTATTATAACCGTTATTACGATTGTTATAATGATTTTTATTGTTGTTATAATTATTATTTTTATTTCTATTGAAATTACCATTCTGCTGGTTTTTAAATTTGCTGTTGTTCCAACTATTATTGGAATTACTAAAATTATTATTGTTCCTGTAGTTATTAAAACTGTTACTACCATTTTGGTTCGACTGAACATTTCTGTTGTAATTTTTTTTATATTTATTATTCGAATTGAAATGCATAACCCTCGCTTGACTGCTATTAGATTCATTTTCAAGCTCTAAGGCTAAATCTACAGCTTCATTAAAAGATTTTGGCCTTGATGCAAATACTGTTTGCTTAAACGAATCATTCAAGCCATTTTTAAAAACTGTAAGGCTAAATTGTTCATTTAATTTAACTACCACTGCCTTTTCCGTTGTACTAGCATTTTGACCTAATTGACCTATTTGCAGCTTATTTAAGTCTCCTATTAAATTTAGTATTTTATCCTTATAACTAGTAACGCTCAAAGTGTTTTGAGTATAGTTGGAAAGAATACTTTGTAATTTCGGAATCGTTGTTTGGTTTTTGTACGTATTACACAATACCGTACTTAGCTCATCAAAAGTTTTTGGTATAGAGGTAACGCATGTTGCAGTGCGAACATTTTGTGACAATTTAACATAAACCACAAAGTCTATCAAAGAATTTTTGCCTGTCGATGATAACGATTTATGCAGAATTTCTACAATTTTAAGAAAACTTTCTAGCTCTCTAAAGTTACCGCTAAATAAAGGAATTGCTTTCACAGCTGTTTCTAAATTAAATTCCGACATTTTGGTTTCGATTTCTGTCTTTTCTTCAAATATCTCACTTATATCTCCTAATCCTTCTTCAGAACTATGGCTGCAAACCTCTAAACTTTCTTCTAAAGCCTGTTCTACTTGTTTATACAAATCTTCAAAATCTTCTATAATTTCCACCTCCTTTTCTAAGTTATCGCTTTTGCACAACTCAAAAAAACGTTGCCTAATTAATTTTATCTGGTATATTTTTCGTCTATACGTTCCTTCAGTGTATCCCCTATTTCTACCTTTCTTAAAATTTAAATAAATCCTATTTAAATCATTCTTGAATTCTTTTAAAGTTTCCATAAAAAATAACAATATAAAATATTCATATGCAAACTATGTATCAATAAAATTATACAATTAAAAAAAATAAGGATGCATATCATAAAAATACAAAAATCCTCAGCTTCCTCGTTCCAGACACCAAATCTGCATCAGCTTTCGATGTACATTTCTTCTCAATTCATCTACTTTTCACAGGATAATGACATTTCGCTTCGTCTCGCTCATCAATTTGCTTCAGAAATTTACGAATTTTGTTCGAAATATGCGTGTTTTTTTTTTTTTTTTTTGATTTAATGAAATTTTTTTTTCTGTTCTTTTATTTTAAATTTTTATTTTAATTTCTTTATGTTTGTTTTTCTTTATTCATTTTTCTTTCTTTTTTGTTCGTTTTTTCTTCAGTTCATTTTTCTTATTCTCAATCTTGTTATATTCTTTTTTTTTTGTTTTTTTTTTATTATTATTTCATTTCGTTTATAATTTTTTTTTTTAAAATTTAAAATTTTTTTTTTTTGGTAATTTTCTTTTTATTTTTTCAATTCATTTTCTTTTTATATTCATTTTTACTTATTTTTTTATTTTTTTTTTTATTTTTTATATATTTTTTCAAAAACAAAGCCTTAAATCTAATTTATTTCTTTTTATATAGTTCTGCCTCAACTACATATATCTGTTGCCACAGCTCATTGGCTATGTCCCAGCACGGTGGTGGGTCAGAATTCACCCTTCTTTTTAGCTCTGCTAATTTCCTTCTTAAGAAGACCTTCTTTCCACCTCTCTTTTTCCTGCAAACAGACGTATCGACTTTTGGAATAGCTGTTGCCCTAGCTTCCTTTCTTCGGAGCTCTCGCCTTCTTAATTCCTCAATAGTTAAAGCTACAGGACCTTCTTTTATTTTCTCGCCTGTCTCCAAATAAACAAAATTTCAAAACCGCCAAAAAAATCAATATATATCCTTTTCTAAAAAAAACCAACTCTAACAGGTCAGAGTGGCAGGATCGCCATGTAATGTTTGAGGATGATGAAGGCCTAACGAGAATTTACTTGGCAGAAAAAGCCGCCGCAAAGTAAATCCTATAAGGGCATATGTTTGAAATAAAATGCCAAGTTGTTTCGGCTGTTCAAACAGGATTGTCTTTATTTAGTTTAAACATTTTCTTTTATATTATTTGCTTAACACTAAAAACAAATACAACTATCATAATACCTTAAAAATAGTAACAAATAATATTACAACTAAAAACAAATACAATTTTCCTAAATCCTAAATCTATGCAAAAAAAATGTATTCATTGCTTTCATCTTTCTTTCTCTTATTCTAAGCCTAGCTTGTGGAACTCAAGATCAACATGATCCACAATCAGTTCTATGTTAACACATTGCCATTATTCCAACGCATGCGCTGTGACACTTGTTTTTGTTATTGCATTTAACTAATCAAATTTGTGCATTGCGCGACCTTGCAAGTGTCGTTGAACTTTCAAAATTTGCATCATTTCTTATGTGCGTGGATTCTACCAATTGTGTTTAAAAGACAAGTACATATGTACATAATGTAATTATTACCCATTAGGGAAAGATGAGATGTGATGACATTATTTGATTACCCATTAGGGAAAAGATGAGAACAATGATTACATGTATACAAGTGGTGTAGATGTTAGTGTTACAACACTACAACTTTCAAATTTTACCTATTTATGGCCACAATCTCCCATTGTGCGATGGGGTATAATTTTTAATAAAAATTTCTAGTTTTTTCCGTATACATTTTAAGCGTAAGCTTAATTCACGAAATCCTAAAAGTTAAAAGAAAAATAGACGTTTAGACTTTTTTTTTATTTATTTTTTTTTTACTTTAAAGCGATAAATTCAATTTTTTTGTATCCCCATAAATATTATATTTCTTTAAAATGTATGCTTTTCATAAACTATGCCCGGATTAAAATTTCATGCGATTTCATGCCAAGTTTCATTTAGACAAATGCAACTGAGAAGGAAGTTTGGAGCCAACATCAAAACAAAAACTTTAGTACTAATCCCCGATCAAAAAAACTTGTCAAGTTCTTGTCATTGTATCAGAAATGTATATCAAAATGATATCAAAAATGTATCAGCCGCTGATATCCATTTTTTGTATATCATTTTGATATATTTTTGATATCATTGAAAAACATGTCAATTTTGTATCAGAAATGTATATCAAAATGATATCAAAAATTTATCAGCCGCTGATATCATTTTTTTGTATATCGGTACAAAATTATACTTGAAAGTTAGAGTAAGAAAAAAATCGCGTTGTTCTCTAGTTCAGCTATGACCTTAGTCTGACTTTATTTAACAAATTGAAAAAGTTCTTAACTTACAAAAAAATGAAATTGAAACTAAAATTGAATGTGAAAATATGAGAGAAAACAGTAAATCCATTCAAATGAAGAAAAAATAATAAACAGTTAAAATAATGTACATAAGTAAATATATGAAATAAAGAGAAATCAAACATTTGAGTAACTGGAAATACGCTATTTTTACAGGGTGCTTTTGACTAGAAGTTATATTAAAATTAATATTTTTATACAAAAGCAAAATATAGAAAATCCCTAACATTCTCCCCTCCTAAGAACGACTGTTCTTAAGCCGGATTGTTGGGTGAGTACTGTTGCCTAATTGACTTCATTGTTGTTGGTGCTAGCCATTGAATTTGATGAGTCAAGCCCAAGGACAGGTTCACTTAGTTGGAATACGTCGTTTGTAGGAAGAAAAGCAATTTTAGATACAGGCCTTTTGAAAAGCTTTCCTTTTGAGTGCAGTGTAACAACACGGACACGATCATCTAGTCCTGGATGAGTGCTTTCTATGCGAGCCAAAGGCCATTGACCTGGTGGGCACCGTTCATCAAATACTATAACTAAGTCACCAACTTCAGCATTGCGTTGTGATTTCAGCCATTTAGGTCTTGATTGAAAACGAGACAGATACTCGCTTGACCAGCGATTCCAAAAATCTTGTTTTAATCGCGCTACTACTTTCCAGCGAGATAAACGGTCTACAGAGCAATCTAAGACGTCTTCTTCCGGTACACATATTGTGGGTTCACCTATGAAAAAGTGAGAAGGAGTTAATATGTTAAAATCTGAAGGATCTGTCGACAGAGGACACAAGGGCCTGGAATTCAAACAGCTTTCGATCTGCGTTAGCAAGGTACTAAGTTCTTCATATGTAAGAACACGATTCTGCATAATGCGATGCAAGTGGTGTTTGGTCGATTTTACACCAGCTTCCCAAAGGCCGCCAAAATTCGGTGATGCAGGTGGTATAAAGTGTCAAGTGGTGCCGTTATTTGCTAGCATGTGCTGTAGATCTTCGGATAAATTTCGTTTTACGTTTAAAGTTGTAGCTTGCAATTCTTTATTTGCACCGATGAAATTTGTACCGCAATCTGAGTACAAGTCTGTGCAAGCACCACGGCGAGCAACGAAGCGACGAAATGAAGCTAAAAATGAGTCTGTCGATAGATCAGTTACTGCTTCCAAATGCAACGCTTTTGTCACCATGCAGATGAATAGGCAGATATATCCTTTTGTTGTTACACAATTTCTTGCTGTTGATTGTTTAATTAGGATGGGCCCTGCATAATCAACTCCGCTATGCTTAAAGGCGCGGGTAGGGTGAAGTCGAACTGCAGGTAGGTCACCCATTATTTGTTGAAATGCTTTCGCGTTATACTTAAAGCAGGTGACGCAATGCCGCTGAATGAGTTTTGCCAGATTTCGAGCGGAGACTATCCAGTATTTACGCACAACATATGCCTGCATCTGCTGAAGACCTCCATGTAAAGTTTTATTGTGAGCATCTAAAAATATTAAAGTTGAGAGAGGATTATGGTTCTTTAACAAAATTGGGTGTTTAATTGCAAAATTAAGTTCTGAGTGTCGAATGCGACCACCAACACGTAAAATGCCGTCAGTATCGATGACTGGTGATAATTGTAGAATGTTACTTTTGATTTGAGCATTTGGTTGTTTACTGAGCGCCAAAAATTCATTTTCAAAGTCGATTTGCTGAGACAGCTTGACAAGTTTTTGAAGAGCATGTTGAAGCTCATAGGTTTTTAAAAATCCAGTTTCTGTTTTATGACGCTGCGATGTATTAACCTCCGTTGAGCATTTATAATAAAACCTATATAAGTATATAAGCAGTTATTCGAATCAATTTATTTAAAGATGAAAACCTTGTAAGTATATCCGGATATGCAGGAGTCTTGTTGACTATGGCGTGTACTGCGATTTTCGATTTCCGGATTTCTAGATTACTGTTACTGAGAGATGGTTGTTTAGGTTGAAAACTTTTATTTTTTGACAGCCATGATGGACCCGTCCACCACAATTTGTGATCTTTAAGCTCATCTCCAGGTATACCGCGTGATGCGCAGTCTGCTGGGTTATCATTACTGGAAACATAACGCCACTGTTGTATATTTGAACAATTTTGTAAGTCTGCTACACGATTTCCTACATAGACGGACCATCTTGAAGATTCCGATCTAATCCATGATAAAACTGTAGTGCTGTCTGTCCAGTAAAATATTTCATTGTAGCTTATATCAGTTTGCGAACGAATTTTTTGCACTAGTTTTGCTAATAGCACTGCTCCACACAATTCTAGCCGCGGGATCGTAACACTTTTCAAAGGAGCAACCTTTGTTTTTGATTGCAACAAGCTAATTTTTCCATTTCCTTCGTTATCTACAACTTTTGCATATACTACGGCTGCAAACGCATGCTGAGATGCGTCACAGAATCCATGAAGCTCTATTTTGCGCAATGTAGTGCTTCCAATCCAACGAGGAATTTTAATTTGTTCCACATATTGAAGTCCGTTGCAATAATTAAGCCATTCCATATTTAAATGTTTAGGTAAAGGTTCATTCCAGTCTAAGCTTGCTAACCATAACTTTTGAAATATTATTTTTGCTTGTATGGTGGTTGGTGCCAACCAGCCTAATGGGTCGTATAGTTTCGCAGTATCGGACAGAACACCTCGCTTAGTTATATATTTGCAAAATTCAAAATTTATTTTAAATGAAAAGGTATCACTCACCGTGTTCCACTCTATTCCGAGTGCCTTAACAACATTTTCGTTATTTACCGTAAAACTGCTTTGCTGCTCTCGAAACTCCTTAGGAATGTTGTTTAGAAGCTGCTCAGAGTTGGACGTCCATTTACGTAAATTGAAACATCCTGCTGCAAGAAGGTTACAAAGCTGAGATTGCAAGATTTTCGCCTCATCTATGGTATCTGCTCCTGAAATAATATCATCAACATATGTGTCGGAATAGAGAACCTTGCAGGCTTCTGGATAGTTATGCTTTTCATCTTCTGATAATTGCTGTAATAAACGCATAGACAGGTAAGGTGCTGATGACGTTCCGTACGTAACAGTTGTTAATTTGAAGACAGACACGTTTTCATCAGTTGTCCGTCGCCACAGAATTTGCTGATATTTTTGGTCTTCCTCGTAGTCGAATATTTGACGGAACATTTTCTCCAAGTCTGCTCTAAAACCAATTTTAAAACGTCGCCAACGTGTAATTACGGTAGGCAAATCCCTTTGTAGTGCAGGACCAGGCGAAAGTTCTTCATTTAGTGAAGGCGAAGACAAGTTTTTGCTGCTGCCGTCGAACACGACACGTAATTTTGTCGTGGTGCTGCTTTCTCTTAGAACTCCGTGATGTGGTAAGAAATATTGATTTTGGTTTAAATCATTCGGGTAATTTCGAGCATAAACCATATGGCCGAGCATTTCATACTGACTCATAAACTTACGGTATTCTTCAGCAAATGATTTGTTCTTTATAAATTTTAATTCTAGTAGCTTTAATCGTTGTAGTGCGCTATGGCCGGTATGAACAAACTGTGGTTGTGGTTGACCAAATAGTTTCGATTTGAATGGTAGCGATACAGTATAACGCCCCACTGAGTCGCGTTTACGTGTTGTTTTAAAATACTGCTCGCATGCAATCTCTTCTTTTGTAGGTTTTCTTTTGTCGATTATTTCTTCCTGCTCCCAAAATGCACGCAAAAGATCTTCAAGAGCGCACACGTTAACATTTATTTCGTACGATGGTTGTGAAAGAGGACCTAAAATAATCCAACCAAAATTAGTATTTTGCATGAAGAGTGTGTTATTATATTTTTGATGTTCGGGCAATATTATATCTCCATATACGTCAGCACCGAGTATCAAATCAATGCGACCACCGTCGCTAAAGTGTGGATCAGCTAGTTGATGCTGTTTTAAGTTTGGAAGTAAGTTGTTGTCAACCGACTGTGGTTGATATGACGTGAGAGAACGTAGAATCAATGCATTGCATTGTAGTTCGTAGGTATTATCATACGGGGAGCGTAGTGACAACTTAACGTAGTAGTTGTTAACCCGTTGTTTCCACCGATTCCGTTTATGTGAGCAAAAGTTGTGAATCTTTTCAATTTTAAAATTTGAGCTGCGTCTTCTGTAATTAAAGTAGCTTGTGAAGCTTGATCTAAGAGAGCTCTTAAATATAGACGTCCGTTGTCCGTTTCAACTATAACACGTACCGTTGACAGCAATACTTGTGGCAAAGACAAAGTATGAAGTGTACTCAAGTTATGTTGTGAATTTTCCGTTTGCAGTACGTTTTGCAAATCAAAGGATGAACAGTCAATAGAAGTTGCATTTGAAGTTGCACAAATAGCTGCTGAAATATTGCTAGGGGAAGCGTTTAACTCCTTATGCAGCATAGTATGGTGAAGGTCTTGACAGATTTGACACCGATATTTAGATTTGCAGTCTGTGGAGAAATGACCAGAATTTAGACAGTTTTTGCAAAGTTTTTTTTGTAATATTAAATCGCTCTTAGCGGCACTCGATAGAGTGGCAAATTTGAAACACTTGTGTAAAAGATGTTGCTTGTCGCAGCAAGGGCATTGAATATTAGGATTAGCGGTGGCTATATTGACATGTCGGTTAAAATTTGGTCTTTTGTTTGTGGTGAACGTAGTTTGCTTAGGTTTGATAGGTGTTGAGCTAGAATTGTGCGTGCTGACGCCAGCAATAGACTCAAGCGTACGAAAGGTCGTTTCAAGAAAGCTGTAAAGCTGTACAATTGTTGCAATATTAGCTGAAGCCTTAAGTGACTGCTCCCACTCTTTTCGTGTTTGCTTGTCCAATTTGTTAACAGTAATATAGATGATGATTGCGTCCCATTTGTCCACGTGGACGTCTAAAGTACGCAGAAGTGACACACAGCTTCGTGTTTGGTCTAAGATAAGCTTAATGCTCTCTGCCGTTCCATTGGCAACCGGAATAGAAAAAAGTTTTTGAAGCAAAGTGTCTACAATTTTACGCGTATTATGATACCTCTCAGTAAGAGCAGACCAGACAAGATCATAACTAGATTCAGAAACTGGATACTCGTTTACTATATCTAACGATCCTTTCAAATAAAAATATTTTTGCACGTTTGTTAGATGTTGATTGTTGTGAACCAAAGAGTTAAACATATCTTTGTAATATATCCAAGATGAGTAATCACCGGAAAAGTTGGGTATATCAATTCGTGGTAATCGTGTCATGGCGAGACTGCTTTCATTTCGCGTGCTAGAACTTGGTGGTACCATTGTGCTGGAGTGCGAATCCAGAGAGTGCTGCTGTCCGAGCTCTGCCAATTTGTCCAACATAATGCCTTTCAGATCGAAGAAAACTTCCTGAAATTTGTAAAAAACCTCTTCCTGAAAATAAGGCACTTCATTAATTGCTGTAGAATTATAACGAATCACTGTAACTAATTCCTCATGGCGATCTTTAAACTTTTTCGCCAAGTCCTCCGCTTCTTCCAAGACGCTAGTTACATAGACACGTGTAGGGTTAGTTTTCTTCTCGAAGGTTTGCAGCATGTGGTCCAAATTAGTTAACGCGTTGCATTGCTCTTCAATGAATTTTTCCATGTTCAAAAATCCCTCTTAATTTCGTAAAGACGAATTTAATATAACTCCGAGTTCACTGTGGGGGATTATTCCCGGGTTTCGGCACCAAATTTTTAATGTACAAAATTATACTTGAAAGTTAGAGTAAGAAAAAAATCACGTTGTTCTCTAGTTCAGCTATGACCTTAGTCTGACTTTATTTAACAAACTAAAAAAGTTCTTAACTTACAAAAAAATGAAATTGAAACTAAAATTGAATGTGAAAATATGAGAGAAAACAGTAAATCCATTCAAATGAAGAAAAAATAATAAACAGTTAAAATAATGTACATAAGTAAATATATGAAATAAAGAGAAATCAAACATTTGAGTAACTGGAAATACGCTATTTTTACAGGGTGCTTTTGACTAGAAGTTATATTAAAATTAATATTTTTATACAAAAGCAAAATATAGAAAATCCCTAACAATATCATTTTGATATATTTTTGATATCATTGAAAAACATGTCAATTTTGTATCAGAAATGTATATCAAAATGATATCAAAAATTTATCAGCTGCTGATATGTCAAATTTTACGTTTTCGTTTGTGAATTTAATTTAAAGATAATTATAGAAGACGAACGCGCAGCCAATTTTAGTGAAGAAGTTAATTTTCTAATGAAATTAGTGAAAAGCACAAAAATATAATTGAGTGCAAAAAAACCGACACTCCATTCAGTTGCTACATGCGGCCTGTGGTTGGGAAAACTAAAAGTATGGAAAACGGACGAGCAGCCAATTTTAGTAAGAAGTGTTTTGTCATGAAATTAGTGAAAAAGCAGAAAAAATATAATTGAGTACAAAAAAAAAAAAACTAGTTGCCGACGATTAACCACAAAATTGCAAAATTTGGCCGTAATCTGCGTCACTTTAGTTATCAGACTCAAAATTGGTTGTCATTTTTGTATCAGAAATGTACAAAAATTGTATATCATTTTGATATATTTTTTTGATATCATTTTGATATCTTTTTTTGATATCATTTTGGTATCTTTTTTTGATATCATTTTGATATCTTTTTTTGATATCATTTTGATATCTTTTTTTGATATCATGGTGATTTACAAAAAGCGTTACATTCCGTATATCACTGTGATATCCTTTTTTTATCAAAATTTTGTATGTCGCTGACAAATTTTTGATATCATTTTGATAAATTTTTGATATACTTTTTTTGATCGGGTCAGACCATATACCCATCAAAAGAAATTGATTCTTCCTTTTCTTGTGGATCTTGGTACGAAGCACATCATCGTAAATTTAGTTTGGAAAAAAATCAAATGTTTTATTTGCTATCTTTACCAAGTGCTTACAATTTTGTCTAATTGTTTTAACAATGATATTAATCCATTAAAGAAAAGGTAACAGTTTTGGTTAAAAGCCTCAATAATTTCAAATGAAAAAAATAAACGAACCAACAACGCAAGTGATAAGAGAAATCAGCGCAGTGAGGCTTAAGGCACCCACATACGATGGAACAACGCCATTCAGTGTTTTGAAGCTCCAATTCGAAACAACATCCACTCATAACCTTTGGGATAACGATAGCGCAGCAGCAGCGCTTATCGTCGCTTTAAAAGGCGCAGCTGCAGATTCCGTGGCGGAGCAGAAAAATTACAAGGCGGTGATGGATGTCTTACACAGAAAAAAAAGCTGACGGTAAAATTAACTATTAATTTTGTAGTCTATAGTTTTTCTAATTTTCTATAGGAAACAAAAACAACAATTCAAAATTTCGGAATCAGCTTTACTTTTCTACAGTTGATTTCAACTGTACATTTTGTATTCCATACATTTTTTTTTCATATGAATAAGGAGCATTCCAGTGAAAATGGTATTTTTTAGCAGATGTTTCAGATTTATTTTTCAAATGTTTTAATGGATCGAATATATTCTAGTGGGATTAAACTTTACTTTCCAAATTGATTTCATACTAAAATCTTGGTATTAGCCTCAGTTTTTTACAGTTAAAGAAAGTGCCAAAGTTGTTTTTTTACTACGAATATTTTTGATCATATTCATCATTGTTTTTCTATTAAACCATGATGAGTTTCGTTACAAATTATATCTGTCGTTTAAGGTCATAGACTAGTGTATTGATAAATAGTATTTGCAAAAAAGTGTTCTTGCAAACATCTGTATTATACCGCAACAAACAAAACAGTTATGGGTGTCCCGTACAAACGCACAAATCGATGTAATTAATTTTCTGTCTACACACATAACGGTTTAATTTTATTAGCATTTTATTTAAAGCTAGTTACTTGGGTACTCTTAAAAAGTGCAGTAATTTTCGGATTTTATTTTGCCTAAAGTATAATAATTATTATCTTATTATTTGTCCCGTACAAACACAATATTTATTTTATCAAGATTTCTATTAATTTTTTTCTAATATTGTTGAAAAAACTATTTTAAAATTATCGATATGGGTACGGTCACCGTTGGTTACTACTTTTCTATGAACTATAAGTCTCAGGGGGCTTTATTATGTATATGCACTTAAGAAATTGTGACTTTCAATTATATGAGATATGAGCAAAACTGCTATATAAAAATGAAATGGTGTTCATATATGGCCGTTTAAGTATAACGTAAGCATATTTAGGTGGGGAGTGGTTCAAGATTTGCTTATTGTTGCTTATACAGGAGGAGAGGTCGATAAAATTCTTACGTAAGACAAAAAATATTTAAATTACAGTCTAACTTTAGCCCTTAAAATTGATTTAAAGTGTCAAGGATTTTTTCAATTTCCGTATTACCGTTATTGCTTTAATTATAAAAATAATTTAGTTCCTGAATTCTTGTTCGTATTTGAAAATCTGCTTACGTTTAATCATAAGAGTGGGGGTTCGTGTTCACGATTTGTTAATTATTGCTTATATCATTGAAAATCTGCTTACGTAATGCTTAAACAGCATCTATGTAACTTATGGACATATCCCAAAGGCGTGGTTCACGGAGTCGGTGGTAATGTGAAACGATTTGTAAGTCAAAAAGGTCGAAGTCAAAGAGAAGGTGCCGAAGTCAAAAACGCAAAAGATTTCGCGACACTAGCAGCCACTTAAGTACCCTCTACGAGAATTTTTTAATTTCTGAATCAAATATAGCTTAAAAAATTAAAAATGTTCATCCATGAGCCTATCCCAGGAATATCAAAAGTTCATTAAATTTCAGTTAATGGCCATCAAGTAACATGCAAAAAACACGCTTGGGGTAATCATAGTGTTATATTTTCATTTAAAAAATGATTTAAAGCTAATTAAATATACATGTATTTCGTACGAGTCCCGTACAAACAAAAATGTCCCGTACAAACAATTTAATTTTTAATTTTGTATGATTTTATGACCTCGTTGATTGTAATTTTCAATAAATAAATGGGCTTTAGGTCAGTTTTTAAATTTTATATAATTTTTTCCAATATTTCGAATTCCTCTGGAATTCATTATCAAGGACTAGAAATAAAATACATTAATAAAACAATTTTTTAACAATCACTATCGATAAGAAAAAACTCACAAAATATTAAAATATTTAAAAATTAAAAAACTAAAAAACAAAACTTCGACATCAAAGACTGCAACTAACAAAAACACAAGAAAACATTGAACACTAAATAAGCTAAAAAAAAATATTGCACTTTAAAAAATTGCACTGTTTTGGTAGCCCTCCAGTTGTCCAATGCTTTGTTCTATTTGTGTTGTTTTTTGGTCTATGTTGTGTTTTTAGCTTTGCTTTTTAGTCTTTTTTGTTTTAATCAAGTGTCTGTAAATGTGAGCGCAGTTGTCAGTGTCTGTCTTATAGTTAAGTCTGTGTTGTGTTGGTGTATTAATTATATGTAACATCTCAAGAGTAAATCTGCGCGCGTAATTTTTCTCATATTGCAGTATTTGTACGTTGTCAAAATTAGGAGAGTGTCCCGTTCTAGTACAGTGGGCTGCAAGTGCAGTTTTTTGTTCAATAGGTTTGTCAAGTGCTTTTTGGTCCGATTTATGTCCTGCTATTCTAGTCCGTAATTTTGTCATTGTTGTTCCAACATATACTTTATTGCATACGCTGGATCCGTCACCTACGCACGAAATTTGATATATCAAATTCGATTTGTCATTTTTGTCAATATTGCACTTCGTTTTGCTCAATAGTTGTTGTAGTGTGTTATTAGTCTTAAATGCAATTCTGTAATTTTCTTTATTATAAATGTCAGTCTTTTTAAACTTTTCTGAATAACCTGGTAAGTACGTCAATGATTTAAATATTTTCGGTGGATCGTCAATCTTTGTAACTCTATTTTGTTGTTCCTTATAGTCTTTTATCAGTTTTCTTGACGTCCACATTGGAAAATCGTTTTTATTTAGTATAGTCAGAACTTTTTTCTCGTTGTTATTGTGAAATTCTTTGTCACTTATGCTAAATATTCGTCTAATAAAGTTTTTTGCCGTGTTAATTATTGTCTTCCTTGGGTGTTTTGAATAGAAATTAATTAATCGTCCAGTAGCTAAAGGTTTTTGGTACCAGTCAATTTTTATGGCGTTATCTTTTCTAATTACAAGTGCGTCTAAATATGGAAGTTTTCCGTCAACTTCTTTTTCCATTGTAAATTTAATTCGTCTGTGAAAAGTGTTTATTTTGTCAAGAGTTTCTTTTATCTTGTCTGTTTTAACTATAGCGAATAAGTCGTCTACATATTTAGTCAGTATTCTTGGTTTGACGTCAAGTTCTTCTAAAGATTTGTCTAATAGCTCTTCTAATACAATGTCAGCGACGATTGGCGATGCAGGTGATCCCATGGGCATACCTTTTAATTGTAGAAAAACTTTCCCGTCATACTTAAAGTATCTATTGTCCTTAATGCAAAATTTTAATATGTTCATAAACATATCTTTAGTCATTTTAGTGTATTGTTCGATAATAGTCCATTTTCTGTTAATTACGTTAAGTGCGAAGTCAACTGGTATGCTAGGAAATAGCGAAACTACGTCAAATGAAACAATGGTTTCATCGTCAAGTATATTATGGTCATTCAGTCTTTTTCTAAAGTCCACCGCGTCCTTTACATTATACCTAGAATTTTTGGTTACATTATTTAAAATCTTAACTATATATTGACATAAACTATACGATGGTGAATTCACGGACGAACATATAGGTCTTAGTGGTATGCCTTCTTTATGGATCTTCGGTAGTCCATATATCCTTGGTGCTGTTGCAACTCTCGTAGTCATCATAAATCTTTCTCGGTCTGTTATTATTTTTTCTTTTAGCAATGTCTCCAGAATGTCATTGCTCTTTTTTTGAAGCGTAGAAGTGGGATCTGTCTTTCTCTCCTTATATGTTGCTATGTCTCTCAATAATATCCTCATTTTTTTGTCATACTCTGCTTTGTTCATTGCTACAGTGTTGTTTCCTTTGTCTGAACTTACAATTAAAATGTCTTGGTTTTTGTTTAAAAATTCTCGTGTTCTGCCCACCGTGCTGATGACAAACTTGTCTCTTGTGTCCAGTTGTATGTGTCTAGTGTGATTTTCTATAAGTGTGGTCAACCTTACTCTCGCTATTTCTTGTTCTTCTTTTCCCTCTATCGTCTGTATAAAATCTTCGCCTTCTGCGATGCAATTGAATGTTGGAAATTTTGTTTGTGTTGTCGGCAGAGCATATTTTGGTCCATGTGAGAGTAGCCACTGTACGTCATCTGGTATTTCTTTATCCGTTTTGTTTATAAACCACTCGGCTTTGTTGTTGATAATATTAGTTGGTCTCTGTTTTTCTATTATTTTGTTGAATTTGTTTTCTTGTATTCGTCCAATTTTCGTTAGCTCTTTGCTATACAGTGAATCTTCACTGGTGAAAATCAGCTCCGCATCCTCTGTGTTTGTAAGTTTCATGATTGTTGTATTTGTATTTGTCATCTCTGTCTCATTCTGTTTTAAAATTTGGTGTTTGTGTTTAATCAGCTGATTAAGTATTTTGATTTGAAATATCCGTATGATTTTTGTGATTGTTTTGTTTGTTTTTGGCGGGACTTTAGATTTTATTTTAAAAATGTCTTTAATGTTTTTTGTCATATTGTCCAAGAAACCTGGTGTTACGCCAAATTTTCTGCAATTCAACAGAAACTTGATGGACGCTGTAATTTTGGCTTTGTTTCTACTTATCTTTTTGTGCTTGTTGATAATTGTTTTGATGTTGTTGTATTTTTCTTTAAGTTGTTTGTAAAGCTTCATATTTGTGCTTATTGACGGCGTGCCCTCCGTGTTTAATAATTTTGTATGATTTTATGACCTCGTTGATTGTAATTTTCAATAAATAAATGGGCTTTAGGTCAGTTTTTAAATTTTATTTAATTTTTTCCAATATTTCGAATTCCTCTGGAATTCATTATCAAGGACTAGAAATAAAATACATTAATAAAACAATTTTTTAACAATCACTATCGATAAGAAAAAACTCACAAAATATTTAAAAATTAAAAAACTAAAAAACAAAACTTCGACATCAAAGACTGCAACTAACAAAAACACAAGAAAACATTGAACACTAAATAAGCTAAAAAAAAAATATTGCACTTTAAAAAATTGCACTGTTTTGGTAGCCCTCCAGTTGTCCAATGCTTTGTTCTATTTGTGTTGTTTTTTGGTCTATGTTGTGTTTTTAGCTTTGCTTTTTAGTCTTTTTTGTTTTAATCAAGTGTCTGTAAATGTGAGCGCAGTTGTCAGTGTCTGTCTTATAGTTAAGTCTGTGTTGTGTAGGTGTATTAATTATATGTAACATCTCAAGAGTAAATCTGCGCGCGTAATTTTTCTCATATTGCAGTATTTGTACGTTGTCAAAATTAGGAGAGTGTCCCGTTCTAGTACAGTGGGCTGCAAGTGCAGTTTTTTGTTCAATAGGTTTGTCAAGTGCTTTTTGGTCCGATTTATGTCCTGCTATTCTAGTCCGTAATTTTGTCATTGTTGTTCCAACATATACTTTATTGCATACGCTGACCTAAAGCCCATTTATTTATTGAAAATTTAATTTTTATTTAAATAAATATTTTTTCAAACTTTTATTGTTTTATTATACCCTGACCTTTAGTCTATCCAAAAATATTTTTGCTAATTTTTAAAGGTTATTAATTTCGCTAAAAACTTGCTACAAAGTCAAAAAATGGAAAGTATGGTAGATTTGGGCTGTCCCGTACAAACGAACTTTTCTTATTAATTACTCACTAACTATAAATATTATTAAGAACAAATAATTGGTTTTAATAGGTCTACGTCACACAAAATAAATGTACTAGATGCTTTTTTTGATAACATTCTGGTTTGTCTTTAATTTAAGGTTTAAACTCAAAAAATGCGTACGATTTATCCCGTACCAACTTTGGAATGCTCCATAACATTTTGAATTGAGTTTTTAACAGGTTCATAAAATTCTTACATTGTTTAAGAATAAATCAACATAAGTTTGCTAGAGTTGTACTGATATTATGCCATTTGAAATGGTGTCGCCTTAGAAGTTGTTTGCTACAATTTCTACGACTTTTTGGAAACGGTTAGTTACAGCCCTTCTGGGGTGCTAACTATTAAACCGTTCCAAAACAGTTTTAACTGTTTGGAACAGTTTATATTGTTAGCTGACCTTTTAAGAAGGTTATTTTTACTGTAACTGCGTTTGATAGTTTCTAAACCGAGTAAACAGTAAATTTACAGAGTTCTACGGTCAAAATACAAAAACTCCGGGTTGGTGCAATTTCTATCGAAAATCTAGGTTAAATTAACTGTTTTCACAGTACCTAAACATTTTAACAGTAACTGTACAGTACTATTTTTAAAGTAATTTTACTGGACTGTACAGTCAATTTAACCTTTACTGCGGGTTGGTGCAATTTCTATCGTTGAAATCGGTTGGATTGACCGATATTTTTTTTTCTGTGTACAGCGAAAATATGGCAGTGACCACATGAAACAGATTCACAGACTGGAGTTGAAAAGTCGTACCCAGAAATCTGGTGAATCCCTGCAGAAGTATACTGCGGATGTTGAACGATTGGCACACCTTTCCTATCCTGACGAGTTAAGTATCGTAGCGGAAAAATTTAAAATAGAGGCGTTTATTGACGGCATACGTGACCCTGAGTCAATACGCGGGACAATGAGGAGCCCAAAGGCAACACTTAATGAAACAGTAACGGTTGTCCTCACCCAAGAGATGATTGCATTGACATTCCGCCCAACATTGAAAACTCGTCGGATGGAGGTGGAGGCTGAAAAGAAAAATTCATCGTTCGCCAGCAGTAGCTTCAGTGGAAAATGCTATAACTGTGGTAAGAAGGGACACATGGCGCGAGACTGCCGATCACGTCGTAAACGAGCTGCATCACGTTCACTAAGAAGAAAAATTGAAAATAGGGTGAACAATGGCGAATATGGTAACGAACAGCAATCGTTAAACTAAAGAGAGTCAGTACAGCGGGCGTGAGCTGGCTCCCACTTATGATTGCCCCATAGTCTTAGTTTCGAAGCTCTGCCGGAATTCCAACAGCGTTACCATCGGTGGAAAAATCAACGAAAGAACATGTGAGCTAACTTTGGATACGGGCGCATCGCATTCAATTGTGAGGAGTGATTTATTTGATAAACGACGAGATACGCCATTAAATGGCATCCAATTGAGAACAGCGACTGGAAAAATTGCGCAAATAGAAGAAAAGTTTCAGCAAGTATTTTTATCGGCAACTGGTACTGTAAGAGACTGAAATTATCGTCATAGAGACAGGAAATTTCGTAACAATATTTTATGAATAAATTGATTTTTTCTGAAACACCTCCCATTAAACTTTTAATCGTATCTTCAGAGATTTGTTGGCATGACAACAACCATTTTCTTGAAAAATGTTTGGTGTTTTCAGCAATCTGTTGTGTGTTCTTCATAATCCTTTTTATCAGAGCACAATATCTTTCGATGGGTCTGAGCTCCAGGCAGTTAGGAGGATTTGCATATCTAGGTACAAATTCTACATTGTTCTGTTCATACCATTCAAGTGCAGATTTGTTGTAAGGCCATGAAGCTAAATTTGGCCAAAAAAAGTTGAGACCTCATGCTGTCTAATAAATGGTAAAAGACGTTTTTGCAAACACTCCTGGATGTATATTTCGGTGTTAATCGTCCCAGTTGAAACAAATGAAGTGCTTCGCAGAGTACCTGCCATACCAAAAACTTCTTTGGAAACTTCGTCTTTTTTGTGTCTTAAACTCTTCTTGAACACTTTCTCTGCAAAAAGTCACCAAGTACGTACGTTTCATCGTCCATAATGCAACAGTCAAATTTTTTTATGAATTCTCGGTAAAGTATTTTGGCTCGCTTTTTTGCCTCAGCGTTCTTTTTGGAATTTCCGTCCGGAACTTTCAGGACTTTAAATGAAAGAAGCCCTTCCTTTTTTTAACAAAGGCCGCAGAGCATTGGACTTTCTCAGCTTCTTTTCTTCCCGATATATTGGGAATTTTCTTAAGAAGAGCTATCACCTTCTTGGCAGCATTAGGATTATCAAAACCTTTCTTTTTTCTACTTCCTTGCTTTCCGCGAAACCTTAGCTTTTCTAGCAATTGTTTTGAAAGTTCAATTTGGATTTCCGTTAAATATTTAACAAATTTTTTCACGCACTTCTATTTCGCAGCTCATGTAGCAGCCACAAATTAACGAATGAGTAAAAAAAGCAACATGAAGATTTGTACATATTTACCAAAGGAAACTTGATTAATATTTTTTTGAATTTTTGGAATTTGAACAATTAACAAGTAATAAATAATGTGTGCACTAGTTTCATTGTGCGCAAGCCTTACTATTGCCAAATTTTGATCTCAATTATCTCAAAACTATAATTTTTTAATAATAAAATTTAAAACGACATAACTTCTCCAATTTAATGATCATCTCAATTTTTTCGAAATTTGCAGTTGGGTTCTCAGATTTTTATAAAAATTCACAGAGCAGTCGTCAGCATGGAGACCTCTCATTATTAGTTTTGCGTAAAAAATGTTTTTGCAAGTTATGGGCATAGAACTTCAGAGTGTCCAAGTAGTGTTTTTGCGAAAAATCGATGCAGTTTTTTTTCTAATTTAATTTTTGTTTTCGGATTCTTGTAGCATTTTAAACTTATTTTAATTTCCGTTTTTAAATTTGGAAAATTTTGAAAATTTACAAAATGGTGGCCATTTTTTGAAAAATCTTAAAAGTTGATTATCTCAAAATATTTTTTTTTTTTTAATTTTTATTTACAGAAAGGTGCATAAAAAACAAACATTTTGTAGAAGACTTGTTTTGCGCTTAATGGCTGTGAGAGCCAAGAGAATTTTTTTTCTAAAGAGTCACGTGAAAATTTTTTTAACTTTGTTTTGTTCTTTGATTTACACTCACTAGGTGGCCAAAAAAAATTTCAAAGTACAAGGATATAACTTCCATTGCTTAGAAAATACAAGGTATAAAAAAAATCAATATTTCTTGTATAAATCATAAAAATAAGTATTGACGAAATGACGGCCATGTTTTGAAAAATCTTAAAAATTATTTTTCCAAAAATGTTTTTCTTTTCATCCACCTTTCAAAAAATTTCCGTAAAATCCGGTGCAAACACACTTGGATTTTTTTTCGTTCGTGTTTACTTGAGTGTATTTTTAAATAGACGAATTGAGTACAACAAATTTTTTCTTTTTGAAGGAGGAAAAACGTGCAAGTTTGTTTCAAAGCTGAGTCATTTCAACATCCGCATATAAAGAAAACCACTTTTTTATTTTAAATCAATATTATTTTATTAAAAAAAAAAAAATAGTAAGCAAAGGTATAAATGGAAGCATAGATAAGAAACGCGGTGTTTTTCCACTACGTATGAGGAAGACTTATGTAATTGCTTAATATAATAAGAACCAAAATATAAATTTTTATAAATAATAATTTTAAGTTAATTGTAAGGCACTTTGAGAATTATAATATCGCTTCTTGTCGAGTTTTCTTATCTATTAAACGGTAAAAATAAATATTTCCTTATATTTGCGATTTCATATTTGGATATATTATATTTTGTAGTTAGTCTAAATGTTCACAATATTTCAATACACATTCACAAATTTCTTCTGCGCTTAAACTTTTTTACCAGAAAGTTTATTTATGACATAAATTTTAAATAAAAAGTAAATAAAAGTATAAAAAAACAAAAGATTCTTATGATTATATAAAATACAATTTGTATATATTATTAACATAAAATAATTATATAGTTAATGTATATTTATAAATGCAATAGTTTTAACATTTATTGCTTTTTCCAAATATATTTATAAAAACCCCGTCTAAATTTATATCCACATGTGGATAATGAGATATTAATGCAAGTTGTATAAATAACTACATATATATATATATAGATATATATATGTATATATATAATTTAAATAATTTAGCAGTGTATATATATATAAAATTTGTAACCTAACAAAAACTAGAATTTTAAATATTGTGCAAGTTGAGATTTTGTCAAATTATAAAGCTGAAGTAGGTAAATTATCAACAGCTGAACTTAACCGATTAAAAACTGGAAGACGTGCATCATCAGCATTTGAAGACGAAGAGGAAATTGCTTTGGTTGAGTGATTGCTGACATTCCTGATGATAGCAATTGGTGGGCTCGAAGTACTCTTTTGCAGACATTGCTTGTTCTGTTGAGTGATTGGTTTAATGCATAATTGAGTCTGGTGTTGTACAGCACCTAAAGCTATAGTTGGTGGAGGCGTATTGACTGGTGACATGGAAGCATTAGGACTTTCAGGTGGTGTGTTTACAAAAGTAAATGTAGGTTGAAAAGCCGAATTAGCTGGACTAATTTGTTCGTTAAAAGGAAAACTTGTCATCGAGCTTGTCGGACTTAGAGAGAGAGACCCAGTTGGCGACTCACGATCAGATCCTGTGGACATACTCAGTGGAGGGCTCAAAGGGAGTGAACGTTTAAGAGCATTGTGGCTTTGCTTTTGAGGTAACGAATACGTCGGAATACAATGGTTCGAATTGGAATGATTCTGTTGTTTTGTTTGTTGTTGTTGCAAGGCACGCGCTTCATCAGCATTATGAACAAAATGACATCGAGGTCCATAAGGACAAAATCCCACGCTGTGAAAAGTTCGGCAATATTCGGTTTTGTACTTTGGATGTCTCTGCAAGTTCCTCAACTCATGGTATCCGTGTGCGAACTGACATTTTTCTCCATATTTGCATTCACCTGCCTCCTCAAATGGGCGACATAGCTCAGTTTTATATCTGAAAAACATTGAATAAACATTTATTAACTCAATATTAAGTGAATCAATTAGGCTGTTGTTCCAAAAACAAATAGATAAATGTTATTCAACATATATATTAGACTGATCAAAAAAACTAAAGGTCTTAGGTGCTCAGCACTCAAATGTTCGGTAGGGTCTCTAAATTACGTGTGTAAATTTTGGTAAAAAAATATTGAGATTTAGCACTCGCGCAAGCTCGATAAGTAGCGCTGCCTTGACCGTACGAGAATGGGGTTCTTTCATCCCGTGGAAATTGATAAAAAAGGATAGGAACAATTTTGTTTTTCTGTCCTACTTTATGTTTTCGAGGTCGCTAAAGACAATGGCATTGCCAGTTTTTGGAAAAGATTCCAAGATTTCAAGATATTTAAGATATCTCTCGAAAAAAAAAAAAAAAAAATTTGAGATTTTTCTTAGATTAAATTGCCATTCATCGTAGGAAAATTTTTTATTTTTTTTTTCTCGGACACTAGTCTTGTAGCCTAGATTGTGACGAACAAAATGAGTGGTCGCACAATATTTTTTGACAAAATCTTCTCGAGATATCGGCCACAGACTGAACCGCCGTCCTGCCGTATTATTGTTCATTACCAGTCACTGGAGATATCTGCCGATTTTACGCTATTATCATTGGTTTTTGTGATCCTACCTTGTACTTTCAATGTCGCTGGAGATGCTGGAACATTTATTTTTACGATAAAATGTAAGTGTTTCAATACATTCAAGATATTCCTATGATAAATTCCCAAATTTTTCAGTGGAAGATAGAAATTTGGGAGACATTGGCACCTTTCCAGAAGAAAATCGCGATGGTCATCAATCACTAGCTCCAGATGAATCATGCGCGGAAAAATTATGTCGAGGTTTTAGAGCTAGTTCTGCTTTTCATTGGAAATCCCACTAGGGAAATTTATCATAGGAACATCTTGAATGTATTGAAACACTTACATTTTATCGTGAAAATAAATGATCCAGCATCTCCAGCAACATCGAAAGTACAAGGTAGGATCTCAAAAACTAATGATAATAGCGTAAAATCGGCAGATATCTCCAGTGACTGGTAATGAACAATAATACGGCAGGACGGCGGTTCAGTCTGTGGCCGATATCTCGAGATTTTGTCAAAAAATATTGTGCGACCACTCATTTTGTTCGTCACAATCTAGACTACAAGACTAGTGTCCGAGAAAAAAAAATAAAAAATTTTCCTACGATTAATGGCAATTTAATCTAACAAAAATCTCAATTTTTTTTTTTTTTTTTCGAGAGATATCTTAAATATCTTGAAATCTTGGAATCTTTTCCAAAAACTGGCAATGCCATTGCCTTCAGCGACCTCGAAAACATAAAGTAGGACAGAAAAAAAAATTGTTCCTATCTTTTTTTATCAATTTCCATGGGCTGAAAGAACCCCATTCTCGTACGGTCAAGGCAGCGCCACTTATCGAGCTTGCGCGAGTGCTAAATCTCAATATTTTTTTACCAAAATTTACACACGTAATTTAGAGACCCTACCGAACATTTTGAGTGCTGAGCACTTAAGATCGGAACACCTTTAGTTTTTTTGGGTCAGTCTAATATATATGGCCATTCCATTGTGTTGTGATATATTCTTATGACAGGTGGGACATAAAAAATCTCACCTTCTTGAAGATCAATAACTAATAAGGGCTTGTAACATTTTGGAAACCATATTTTCTAAATTAATTTGGAGTCGCTGATCACAAAAATTACATAAGTCATTCTGCTCGGCTCGAGTATTTTGGAGATGCTTTGAACAACTTATCATCATCGTATGTAAAAGAAAGTTGCGCTGAGTACAACTTGTACCAAATATCGAATTTTCGAAAAAAAAATCGTAATATAAATACTTTACTAAGCCCTTAAGCTGGGTCTAAAATGTTTGCATTTAATTTTACTATTGAATAAAAATATAAAAAGAATTTAATTAAATAAATTTATTGCAAAAACAAAGTAAAACACTTTCATATGAAACATTTTTATGAAATCAAAATTTTTCCAGCCAAAAGTTAGTAAGTTTGATCTCTTTAAAATATTGTTCTCGCCAACAATTTTAAATTTGACAAAAAAATATATGAGAATACTAATTATTGCTGAGGTTGTCCAAGTTAGTTGAGTATAGCAAAGTAACGTTTAATGTTTATTTAATGCAATATACATTAGGGTGGAGCGAAATTTGTTTTTTGCGATTTTCGAAATGGCTCACATGCGAAAAGATGCTCCATAATATTCTTAATAAAAAATGTTATATGGTACTTTTTGATATTTTAATGTTTTGTACTGCCACAAAGACATAGAAGTTTTGAAAAAAAAAATATTGCGTTGAGTTTATTTGTATGGGATAAAGTCAATAAAAGAGTTTAAACGTCTCCAAATTGTGATTTTATTATAATATTAACATATTTTAAACAAATTTTAACTCCTTTTTAGTATTAAAAACAGGCATTGTCCTTCGTGATTCCAGCCTTGTTTTGATGAGACCATATCTTCTTTCTGAACCATATACAGCAGCAGCAGCTTCACAAACAATTCGATTTGAGTATGACCTTTTATTCCCTGGCCCATTTAGAATATGTAAACATTAAAAATCTCCATAGAGCCGAGCTCCTCCACATTGTGTACTATAGCAAGTATATTTATGAATTTCATATGAAAAACATAAAAATTATTCTGACAGAAAATATTAGTTGCGCTGATTTATCAATCAACAAAGCAATGATTTTCTAAAATGTTTAGTCAAAATACATATATGTATGTTCCATGAACACTTCTCTATATACTAACCCGAAAATAAACAACTGTGAGCTTAGTTATTGCGAGTTGGAAGTTGTATGTTTTGTTCAAACTTTTAGAGGCAAAAAGGGGGCTTAAAGCCGGTTTATTCGAAAGAAGGAGTTGTTTTGATTCACTTTTTCACCTTATCCCACTCACAAGAAGCTAATAAACAAAACCTCATCAACAATTTTCAGTGCCAACATTTGGAGGTCGATTTAATATTCATGATTTAAAAATACCAAGAAAAAAGGTGCTTAAACTCGGTTAATTCGCAATAAGGAATTGTTCCGATTAAATTTTCTTATTTTCCAACTCTGGACAAATTAACGAACAGGCTTGATCAAAATATTTTAATTTCCAAGACTTCGAGGTAACTATAATATAGGTAATTTAAACATGCCTCGAAAAAAGGGGCTTAAGCCCAGTTTATTCGCAAGAAGGAAGAGTAAGGATTTTAATTTTTATATTTTCCAACTCAGGAGAAGTGGACGAACAAAACCTCATCAAAAAAACTTCAGTGTTCCAACTTTGAGTTTTTCCCTATATTCCCAGGATGTGTTTAAGGTTTGATTGACTTGTGGCAGTACTAAAACTCAAAATTTTGAAAAAATATTTATACACCTCTAAAAGGTGATTGACGGAGCACCTTTTCCGCACTGAGCCGTTTAGAATGTGTAAAAATAAAAAATCTCCATAGAGCAACGCTCCACCCTAATATACATACTATATTAGTACAATAAGAAAAAAAAAAAATCTTTTGTTGTACAACATATTAAAGTTAAAAATTATTGAATATACATAATTAATCAAATTAATGAAACTATTATTAAATTTGAGAAGAAATTAAATTTAACAACAAAACGTTGGTATAAAATAAAAAAATAAATAATTGAATCCAAAAAGCGAGTATGCAGAAAGTTGCGAACATTTATGTAGGGGAATGTCGTCAGGGTTGGGCCGCTGTCAGGGTTGGGCCACTGCTATTTCTCGTATATGACACGTGCTGCCATCTGTTTTATAGCGTCGAATTATTGTTCTCGAAGCCAGAAAACTTTTTTAATCATTACTTGTCACCGGGATTGTCAGTAAAAATGTTTGTGCCTTCGTGTAGTTTTCGATAGTTCAAAAAATTTTGTAATAGCAGTGAAAAATGACTCGAAACTTGGAAAAGATGTGAACCATTATCAAGTTCCCAAAGGGAAAATTCGATTCCCTAACCTGTTCACATGTAGTATTGGGCGGTCGAAAAACACGCTTGTCGGCAGGGTTGGGCCACTTGTGTAGTCAGGGTTGGGCCACATCAATTTTTATTTAGAATCAGTAAAATAACATCACTGAATCCGTTTTTCGAAACACAGAACCTTAACATTACAGTTTTGGATACCCCCAGAGTTGACACGAACGGAAAAGTAGCAAGTTCTATGGGCAAGCACGAGAAAGCAACGAGTGAAACGCACGAGGAACTATCGACTTCTTCTCGGAGTTCGACTTCTTCGTCTCATGAGTCCACCCTTTTTACGATTTTGTCATTGGTCGGGCCTCTGCAAGCGGCCGCGCCAACTGTGAAATCTGATCGGGGGTGCCGCCCGATGTAAAACACGTTCTTAACCTCCCCAGAGAACCGCGAAGTGTTACGTAAATAGCAACAGATGCGCGATGCTTCGAAAATTCCTAAAAAAGTCTGAATCGAATTAGTTCAATCGCATGCATTGAAAGCAAGCGAGACGTGCACTTGAAGTGCGTCAATCTCACAAAAAGTTACTATGTATGCCCAAATTGCGATTCAGATTAATGTTATTATGGAGATTTCTCATCGGAATTTTGTATAATCGAATAAAAAACAATGAAAAGTTTCATACAAATTCATTACACACTATTTTAGTACATATTTCATCGATATTTGGTGGTGGCCCAACCCTGACTACAATGGCCCAACCCTGACTACTTTTTTTTTTAGTTTCGTCAATAACTCTTTTTTCTGAAATTACAGCGAGTTGTCCTAAAGGTATGTTACAGATAAAGGTCCGCACTTTTAAATAAAACAAATAATTTGGTAGTATTCAAATATATAAAAAAGATACAGAGGAAAGTTAAAAAGTAGCCCAACCCTGACTGTCGTCTTCCCCTAGAGTAAAAACTAGGAGTCTGCACAAGACATCTTGAAATAAAGTGTACTTTTTTTTACACCAACATTTTTCACTGAACTGATGCATTTGATCCAAAAAATTCAAGATTCAAATCATCGTGTACACTGATTTCATTTTGACACTATTTACATTGTCTTGTTTTATCAGTGTGAAAAATAAACTTGGTTCTAAAAAATACATCAGTGAACTCTATTTTATAAAAACAAATACTTCAGGTCACTGTAAAACGTGCGTGTAGAGAAACCACAATAAAATTTATGATATGGTAACACTTGCAGAATTGTAGTAGCTTTCATACATTTTTGCGACAGAGAGAGAGAGCGTAAACAAAAAAGAGGCACAAGAAGAGAGCGATAAACTACTCTTATCACACTATTAGCATTTAGTAGTGTACACTACTACTACAGTATGCAACTAAAATAACTGAAACAAATCAAACAAGACAAATTACCACAGTATTTGTTTATTTTCTTTCAAATTCCAGTTCTGTCAAGACATTTACACACGACACTGAACTAGAGCATTTAATAAATAAAAAACGGGTACAAAATATAACGTATCTTAAAACGAAATGTCTTGAAACGCAAACAAGACGTCTTGTGCAGACCCCTAGTAAAAACATCCAAATTGGATCTGACCATTAGGAAACATCGAGTTTTAACCCATTTTTTTTAACTTTTATTAAAAAAATGAGATATTGAATTTCAACTAGATTTGTCTGTTTTCGTACGGACGTTCGTAGTCACGTACTCACGAAATCACGTACCTCCAAACCACGCGAATTTGAGGTTCGCACAGGTAGTAAATTTCGTACATTTGATACGAACTTCGTGCTATTCGTGTCTCGTACACGGTGTTCAAACAAGCCATTTTAATGTATCTCGTATGGTTTTCGAGATATTCTTAATTAAAAGAGCTAAAAACATGGTTATTCGTTATTTTTGAAACAATATAACAATAATAGATTATTTTAAGCTACGAAACGTGATATGGTGGTTGAAAACTTCAGTTTTTCCCTTCAAAACTTTCTCACGTTATATCTTGCCAAATATACAAAGCTATTTCGTTGAAATTTTCTAGGTAAGTACTTAGCATACGCTGACCAAGAAGTGGGCGTAATCGAACAATGCCAGGCCTACTTTTTAACAATTCAAACAATGGGCGTAATCAAACAATTCCACGCCTACTTTTTTAATGTTTCAAACAATTATTCGATTATGCTTACTTTTGGTTCTTATTCTAACATATTTTTAGCAATTGGAATAAACATAAAACATTTGGAATTGTGCAATTTTGTTTTAAAATTTTTATAAATCACTCTTATTTCATCATTTGGCCATTTAAGCTGCTGTCTATAGGCATGATATGTAATCACCTATACAATATATAGCGTAGGGTAGAACGGGGTTAAATCGCCACGGGGTTAAACAACCAATTGCTTCTAATTTTTTTTAATAAAGTCGAATCCAACGACCGTTGGTACAGTAGATAGTGATCAATACAACGCAACTTTGGCAAAAGGTTCCACTACCGCACGTGTGTTATAACCTGAGTTCTGACGAAAGAAAGATTTGACGCGTCCTCGCCGCAATATTTTCAGTCGACAAAAGTTCAAAACTCCACAAATCAGTGAAGTGCAGAAAGAAAGGTAAGTGTTTTCTAAGAGCAGAATTGCATGCTGAATCCAAATCTGTAATGGGTTTTACAAAATTTAAATTGGTTAAAAAGTTGTTCGCCTTAAAATAAACAAAAGCGCGTGGGGTTAAATAACCAGAAGGAGAAAAAGGCATTGGCGACAATGGTAAGGTCGGAAAAAAAGATGCTAAAGAAATTTTCCGAGCAAAAAAAACCAAGACACGGCAGCCAAAAACAATACTCGTTGCTCCAAAAGAGGTCGTCCAAGAAAAGAAGTATACGTTGAGGAAAGTGACGCCAGCGATTAATGAAGCTCAAGAGAAAGTTTTTCAAGTTAATTTTGTTCTTGTGTAACGTTTTGTAAAATTCTGATAAAATAAAAACTCTTAAAATAACAATGTTGGTCACTTTTATTATATTGGTTGTTTTACCCTACCTGGTGGGGTAAAACAACCATTTCAGACTTTTTGTTCAAATGCAAATACCGGATAAACAATGCGAGTTTGATAAAAAATTTTCGGATGAATTTTGTAACAAAGGGTTCAACGAACCAGGAACAGCTTAAATTTTCAAATTGTTATCATAAACAAAGTTTTTACAGAGTGCCAAACACAAAAGTGGTTGTTTAACCCCGTTCTACCCTAGGCATATAAAAAATAAATGTTTTTTCGAAGTCTATACAGAATACGTCTTTTTGTAAGAAACTCTTAAAATATCTAAGGAAAACATAGAAATTAGATGGAAATAAGCTCTTTTGTACAAAACTGCATTTTTTTATCACGATTATTATCTCTTGAAAAATTGCGTTTTTTGTAATGCATTTTGAACTAGAGGATACATTCTTCGGTTTGTTCGAGGTCGGAAATGGAAGTACGCCCTTTTTGAAAATTCACTCCTCAACTCTGATTGTTTGTACAACTTAAAAAGTGAATAACTTGTGTGGGATAACCTAGTTCTGGTAACATGGAGCACTATTTTACGTATTTATATTTCATATGAATTTGGTTGATATTATTAAAAAATGTTCTCTAATTAGCCTATAAAGCTAATTTAAAGCAAAAACAATCTAAAATAATACAACTAAACTTTAAGTTAACAAAAGTTGAGACTAATGGTACTATTTCAGGAAATAGGCAGAGTGGTCCACATTTCTCTGACATTTTTTCAGCTATTTTTAGGTACTTACTTTCAATTTATCTGGCGTCACGCTCGAAAATATTAATATTTTAGTTAATGATTCATAAAATACTTAAAACTATAGAATAACTAATATAAACAAATTGATCGAATTTACCTACCCACATTACTTTGGTAGAAATTGCCAAAAAAAAGCAAAAGGTGACCACATTACCCGAACTTACTCTACGTAAATTTTGTTTATATGAGAGGTGCCACGCCCTCATTTCCGAGTTCACCTAGTTTTTGTTCAGGGCTCGCATTTAATTTTCTTAGTGTATGAGTGAAATTCGGTTGGATTATCTCAAAAAACACCTTCAGTGTAGCATTTTGAAAATTTTGCTTGTATGGGAGGTGCCACGCGTTCTTGTCTAAGTTCACAGAGTTTTCGCTCAGAGCTTACTATCCCTAGTATTAATGTGTACTTTGGTTGCGTTATTGCAAAAAATGCTTTTAATATTGCATCTTCCGTGTCCGTTGACCGAATTCTCTTATTTCAATCCTACGAGCTAACTTTTACAACAAAGCCACTGTTCCAAATTTCATCGAATTATCTTGCTTATTTTTCCCGTGAAAAATATTTCCCCAGACGGACACGGCTACATAGACTCAGGAGCTGACGCTGATCAAGAATATATATACTTCTCTATATCTGCCACACCTCGTTCTCTGCGTTAGAAGCGGAAAGACAAAGTGAATATACCCTGGGTATAAAAAACGAAAATACTAAAATTAATTTTTGTCAATGGAATTACAAAGAATTTTTCTGAAAAGACAAATTTAAAAAAGTTCCAAGTGTTCGTTATTTTTACCAAAACCATTATTATGAACCCTTGCAGACTAAGGATGAAAAATGATATCTAAAATCTAGAGGAATTACATTTCTAAACTAAGAAAGGCGATGCTTTGTAGGTCTGTGCTACGTGCATTGATGTAGTAAAAAACTGTGAAAATGATTTTGGAATGGTTTTAAGGCAGTGATAACCAAACTCAAAGCTCTTTGAAAGCTTTTATATTTTGCATAAGCAAGTGACGCATATCTGCACAACTACTGACACAGTTAAACGCTTATCTGTGAGTTAAAACGTATATGGAAAGCTTTTAAGCACAAAAGCTCAAGTGACCGTAGGCATGGGCTTTGGATATCACTGTTTTAAGGTAGGATTCTTTACATATTTAAAGAAGGAAGATTAAGCTTTCGGTTGGTTCACATTTCTTGTAAACTAACTATGTGTCTATTTCACCCTAACTATTTTCAAATATATACTATTGTGAGAGATGTGAAAAGTCGAAATACATTTATTTAAAATGCAAAAACCTATTTCTATTTCTATTTTGCATTTGAAATACCTTTTTTCAAAAAGCATTTGTTTTTCATTTGAAATACTTTTATATACAGTGCTGTGCATAACATTTGCAACCAAAAACACTTGAAACTGTATCACCAATTTTCTGCCACTAAAACAGATGCAAATAAAATACTTGGTATGAGGTTTTATGTCATTTATATTGTTTATAAAACAAAAATAAAAAGTCCATACATCACTAATACAAACCTAAAACTTAAGTGCAATATAAAAATGTATCGGTGTTGGCTGTTCAAAACATTTGCAACTATTAATCTAAATTTAAAATTAATGACTAAAAAAATAGAATAACCCCTGTTTTTTATAACAACAGTGATTTTTATTGGCATGGATGCGATAAAACTGTTTTCAAATAAGTGCGGAATGACCTGCAACTCATGGTCTGGGGATGCTTCTCTGCGCAAGGAATCGGTCCAATTCAAAGTGTTGTAGGCATAATGAAGTCTAATAATTATAAAGACATACTACAAAATACTATCATGCCATATGCAACTTGGAAAATGACACTAAAATGGATATTCCTGCATGATAACACCCCTAAGCACACGTCAAAGTGGTAAAAGATTGAATAAAATGGCAAAATGTTGATGTTCATCAATGCCCCGCGGAGTCGCCAGATCTAAACCCAATCAAATCGTCAAGCCACGAAAATGCATTGCTTATTATGCAATCAAAAATTTAGAAAACAGGATGAGTTGCTGGTCATTCCGCACATATTTGAAAACAGTTTTATCGCATGCATGCCAATAAAAATCACTGTTGTTATAAAAAACAGGGGTTATTCTATTTTTTTAGTCATAAATTTTAAATTTAGATTAATAGTTGCAAATGTTTTGAACAGCCAACACTGATACATTTTTATATTGCACTTAAGTTTTAGTTTTGTATTAGTGATGTATGGACTTTTTATTTTTGTTTTGTAAACAACAATATAAATGACATAAAACCTCATGCCAAGTATTTTATTTGCATCTGTTTTAGTGGCCGAAAATTGGTGATTCAGTTTCAAGTGTTTTTGGTTGCAAATGTTATGCACAGCACTGTACATGGTGTGAATATTTCAATTAAAAACGTTTTTTTTTTAAATTTATTTTTCCTTTTCTTATATGTTATTGACTAACACGTGAGTAGACGTGTCCTAAAAAGGGTCACGATAATGTTTTTTTGTCGTGAAACATAACATCATATTTAGAAGAAATTTGCTTATAATTACCAAAAAGACTTATATTCAGTATTAAGAATCTTTTATTACAAAAAAGTAACACTAATAAAAATAAAATATGCGTGCCGATTAACTTATTAGGTATTTTGTAAAAAAAAACTATTTCAAAAATACATATTTTGTATTTAAATACTTTTTCTGTAAATTTTTGGTATTTGCATTTGAAATACCAAAATTTTGTATTTGAATAGGGGAACTGCAGCTAATATAGTATAGTCGGGTAATGTGGTATAGTCGGATAATGTGTATCTCCGATTTGAACAAGAATTTGCGGACGTCATATATTTTATCCGCTCAGGATACGAGAAAAACCAGGGATATGTTGCTGTTATGCACCAAACATAATTTTTCTGCCGTCTGTTGAACAAAACATGAAATCACGTGTTTTCGTAGAAAATTTTATTTAAGAAAAAGTCGTTTTCTGTGCATGTTTTATTTATATTCGGCTTAGGTAAGTGCTAAATATTATGATATAAGTGTTTATTTTATTGCTGTTTGCTTTTTAATAAAAACTACGAGGTTGAGAACCAATGTTAATGTTATTATCAACTTTCAAATTTTATATTTGGTTATGTGGCATAAGTATACCACATTACCCTAGGTACATATATGTATCACATTACCCGCCTACTTTTCATGTAAAGGTTTTTTTGACGTATATCTGACATATGTCAGATAATTCTCTTTTATTTTTTCTTTTGCAAATGTACTCATTTTATGGAGAAACAATCTGTATCCAATACTTCACTGATCAGCATATGGTATAGTATACTACATTGCCATACCATACATGACCACATTACCCGCCAACTTTTCAAACACAGCTCTTTTGACTTTTATCAGATTTTGCTCTATAACATTTTTTACAAATTTTAAGAATTTTTTAAGTGTGTTACTTAATGACATTTTATATTGAAAATTGATTTTATTTAATTGAACTTTTTAGTCATATATTTGCAAAGATCGATTTACATATAAATCTATCAATGCATTTTTCTAACACATAATTATGACAATTTTACAAATAACATATTTTCATATTATGTAGCAATACTTCACTGATCAACGGTATGATTGCTAATTCCAAAAAGCAAATATGTATACCATAGTCCCAAAATTCCTTTACTTTTTAAAAAGTATTTTCACATCTGACTATTGTAATTGATTTAAAGCCTCTATAAATTAAGTTTCTTACATAATAAGTTCATACTTCTTATCATCCTAGCAGTATTTTGCAGGAAACAGTAAACCTGTATTGCTCGCCACTTTATGTAACAGGGCCAGGTAAAAGTAACCTTAAGTTACTTTTGGTCGAAAACAAGACAAAATTCTAAATTATATGATACTAAGACCTGAAGTTTCTATTTGAAAAAAGTAAGTGTTTGGAAAAAAACGATTGAAGTTTTGTAATATTCTAAATGTGCAGCGGTCCCCCAGAAAAAAAGTATTTTTACACTATCTAGCATTCTATCAAAGGTTCTGAAATTCCAACCAGACCACTTGACAAAAATATTGAGCCAGGAATAATACGATTAAAAAATAAATTTTGGTCCAAATTTTTCTTTACCATGTTTGCTCAGAAATGTACCTAAACAATAAAAAATGTTTTGAATCGATAGAAAATCGAAAACTGGAAATTTTGATGTATTTTAACTTGAATTAATTTTAATATCAAACTCCAGATTTTTGGGAAAGGCTCTCCTGATTCTCACTCAAACTAAGTCATGTTTCAGCATGCCACGTATCCTGTTCTGAGCAGGATACAACTGTGATTTTGAGCCAAATCCTGCGTTCTGTGTTTTCAACAAAAACTTCCGTAAGTATTCTGTTTTGACCAGCTTAAAAGAATTTGACAATATCATTTGGCCAATGAAGTATTTTTTTAGGCTTTTTTTTGTGTTGAAATTCGAAGGAGATGAAGAAAACTCGGCACAACTTTGAAATTGCGACTTTCTATCATATCAAACCGCAATAGAAAACCAAAAGTTTATCGTTGTTGGGCATGCATACTATATTATAGAGTTTTGCAAATTGATAACCGATTTTTAATAGATTCAACAGCAATTGGTTTTATTCGACGAAATGAGTATTATTATTCCTGTGTTGGCTGTATTAATTATGGATCTAAGAATTTATTCTTGTGCAACATAATGTAAATATGCTGTCTATTAGAGCGCCCATATGTCCATTTCCTGAAATTAGAGGTCAAAAAAATAAGATCTCAAAAAAAATTTGGAATCGTTAGTGGAAAAAACTCAGCCGGTTTTCGATCAAAGGTCATCGTGGCTTTTTTTTATACATGGGTATTTTGTAATTTTGAAAGGACGGAATATTTGTTCTTGAATTCTTATGTTGTAGGGAATTAAATGTTGATTAATGTAGAAGAAAAATTATTAAAAAACATTAGTTTTTTAAAAATGGAACCCGTGCCAAAGTTAAGAAAAAAAAATTTATTTTTTTATTTTTTCTTCTTAATTTTTAATTTGGTAAGAAACCATTTTGGTAGTCATATTTTCTAAACTAATTTGGGATTGCTGAATACGAAAATAGCATTTATTTTCGTTTTAGTGCGTTTTTGGGCTATTCCAGCAGAGATAATCGAAAATTTAAAATTTCGTGCACGCAGCCCAGGAAAAAATTTCAATCAAGTTGTCGTGAACTGCACAAAAATGTAAAATTGCATGTGAGCATTTACTGAATAATAAAAAAAAGTTTTCAAAATCGGTTCATGGCATGGTTTTCAAAATGAGGTCGAAAAACGGTATTTATAAAAAAACGACTACAGACCAAAACCAAAATAGATCTATTTGTTAATGCTACATTCGAAATAGAACGCGAAATTGCTGTATCACTTACGGTTTGTGAGATATCTCACCCCTAATGTTCAAAAAACACGTTTTGGTCTTTTCTATTAAATGCGTCATTTAGTATTGTTCTTTTTCTTCAAAATGAGTTGCAGAATGGCCTTGTATGACTTTTCTTTAAAAAGTTATGACCATTTTAAAATAACATTATAAAAGATATAGCGATATGGCAATTGCTATAGAGAATCCACACATGATTTTTAACTTTCATAATGTCATTTTAAAATGGTCATAACTTTTTGAAAAAATGTCGCACAAAACCATTTCATAACTCATTTTGAAGGCAAAAAGTAGTTCTAAGGGATGCATTTAATAACAACTAGCAATACATTTCCTTGCATCTAATGAAGTAGCAACTAAAATAATAAAAAAAAATTAAAATACTTATTTTTTTCCAACATTGAGACCGGCTCCATACCTTAAAACTTAATATTTTTAAATAATTTTTATTTGTTAAATTAATCAACATTTAATCCCCTGCAATATTGGAATTCCAGAACAAATATTCCTCCCTTAAAAAATTACAAAAAACCAATTTATAGAAAAAAAGTCATGAAAATTTTCTAAAATAATTTAAATTTTCGCACCGACACAGCCACAAATTTAATTTTTGGACCGAAATTTTCTAAGAAGATAATGTTGAACTAGTCATTGTCTACAAAAGTTGGCTTAGAAACATTACGAAAAAAATAATAGTTTTGAAATAACGGGCAGTTAAAGCGACTTGCCTTTTTTTAGTAAATTTTTCGACCTTTGATCGAAATCCGGCTGGGTTTTTTCCACTACCGATTCTGAATTTTTTTTGGTATCTTATTTTTTGACCTCTAATTTCAGGAAATGGACGGGGAGCAAACAAATTCACAACTTTGCACATTTCATATATCTTGTGGGCGCTCTACTGTCTATAGAGACGTCGTTACAGCTATGGTGTATGGAATAATTTTAAGCTTTTCTAATTTTTTAGAAATACGTTTTATATATTTTATTCCAATTTTTTGAATGAGAAAATTTATAAAATTTTCGAAGATCTTTCAAAGGAAGATCAGCATAAAATAATTTTAAATTAAAATTAGCAAAGTATTCATTGTTGAGAAAGACTCAAAATATGCTGGCTTCAGACGATCGATAGAAACTGTGTCAACCCTCGTGCCAATTTGCACTTTAAAGTATTTCTTATGTCTTTCTATTACTTTATGTGGTCCTGTGTATTTATAGTCTAATGGTTTGCGGACCTCACAGCGAATCCAAACATGGCTACAGATTTCTAAGTCCTTATGAATAAAAATCTTGAATTTGAGTGGTTACTGGCTCCAATAGGCTTGAATTTTTTGAATATTATATCTTAATGTGCTTAGAAATTCACTTGGATTATCAAGCTGCTCTTGATAAATGTCATTGAAAAAACATCCAGGTAATTTCAATGCTTCTCCATAAACTTGTTCTGCAGCTGATGCGTTAATATTTTCTTTGAACGCAGTTCGCAGACCAAGTAACACTGTTGGAAGAGTTTCTGTCCATTGGCAATTATTGTGCAAAATCAAGGCTGCTTTTAAGGTCCTATGGCATCGTTCCACCATACCATTAGCTTGTGGATGAAAGGATGTTGTATGATGCACCTCCGCTCCTAATAATTTTGCCAGGTTATGAAATATTTGAGGAGTAAATGTCTACCTCTATCAGTGTAAATTTTGTTGGGACAACCAAAGCGTGTTACCCATGAGTCATAAAATTTGAGACAAACTTCTTCAGCAGTTATGGTTTGGAGAGGCTCAGCTTCTATCCATCTCGAAAAGCGATCAATCATTGTGAGAATGTATTTATTTCCTTCCGAAGAGGGTAGTGGTCCAAAAATATCTAAATGAATGTTTGCAAAACGACATACAGCATCCGGGAAACTTCCCATGAGGTGACTTTGTGTGTTGAGTTACCTTAGATGCTTGACATTGCAGGCAAGTTTTCACCCAATTTCTGAAAACTTTTTTGATAAAGGGCCAAACAAAACGTTGAGTAAGTAGTTGTTGAGTTGCTCGTACACCAGGATGCGAGAGTCCATGAATGTTATCGAACACTAGCTTACGAAATTGTTGCGGTATATAAGGACGTATACGATTTGTTGATAAATCGCAATAAAGTTCCAAATTAGTGCTGGGTATTGAAACAAGTTTGAACTGAAGTGTTGATGAAGTTTGTACAAGCTCCTTTAATTCATTGTCGTTTTGTTGGGCACGAGCAATTTCTTCATAATTAATTACAGAAATTTTATCAATTCTTGACATGGTGTCTGCGACGATGTTTAATTTACCAGATATATGACGTATATCTGTGGTAAACTGAGAAATGAAATCTAAATGCCTTAGCTGTCGAGGAGAAGCTTTTTCTGGTTTCTGATTTTAAGCAAAAATAAGTGGCTTGTGGTCAGTAAATAATGTGAACTTACGACCTTCCAACATGTGTCTAAAGTACTTAATAGCACTGTATGCAGCTAGTAGCTCTCTGTCATAAGTACTGTAGTTGCGTTCCGCTGGAGACAGTTTTTTTGAGTAAAACGCTAAAGGTAGCCAATTCTCTCCTTCGCGTTGTTTCAAAACAGCACCCATTGCAAAGTCAGAAGCGTCAACCTTAAGGCAGAATTCAGCATCATGATCTGGATGAATAAGAGTTGTGGCATTTGCTAAATCATTTTTACACTTAACAAAATCACGTTCTAGCTCCTCCGACCAATTTATAGCTGTTTTGTCATTCTTGATGGACCCTTTGATAAGGTCATTTAAATTGGCTTGTGTTGAAGCACCATTAGGTAAAAATTTCCTATATAAGTTTAGCATTGCAAGAAATCTGCGTAGATCTCTAACGGATTTAGGCTTATTAAGTGGGAATATTGCATCGACTTGTTTGACATGCCAAAAACACATTTGCTGGGATTTATTAAAATACCAAAATCCTTTAACCGTTGGAACAAGATCTTAATATGAGTAATATGCTCTTCTTCAGATTTAGATGCAATGAGCACATCGTCTATGTATACAAAGACAAACTCGAGACCTCTGCAGACTTCATCCATATATCGTTGGAAAGTCTGTGCGGCATTACGGAGTCCCTGTGCGGCATTTTAAGAAACTCGAAAAGTCCGAATGGGGTGATAATTGCTGTCTTTGGTATATCTGAAGGGTTAACTCGTATCTGATGATATGCTCTGATCAAGTCCAGTTTAGAAAATATTTTACATCCTTTTAAATTGCTAGTAAAATCGGTGATAAAAGGAATGGAATACTTGTCCGGCACTGTACGCTTATTTAGAAAACAGTAATCTCCACAAGGCCTCCAGTCCCCATTCGTTTTTGGAACCATATGCAGAGGATTCGCCCATTCATTCATTTTAAATGGTTGAATTATTCCTTGCTCGAGCATAAATTGAAACTCCTTTTTGGCAATTGTGAGGCGTTTTGGATCTAGTCTACGTGCTTTTGCTGTTACTGGTGTACCAGTCGTTTCGATGATGTGAAGTGTCCTAGTTTGCTTAACTGGTTTCAGTGATGAATTGATGCTTACGATCTCAGGAAATTGTTGCAGAAGTTTTTGATAAACAGAATCATCCTTGATAATGTGAGAAATTGATGGGATGTTGGATTTTGACAAATTAGCTGGAGTACTTATTAATGTTGTGCCGTCAACCAATTTTCGATTACGCAGATCAGGCAATAAATGATATTGTTTTAGAAAATCTGATCCGATGATAGATCGAGTGACGTCTGCAATAATGAAAATCCATTGAAATCTGCGTCGTAGTCCAAGATCTACTTCCATCAATTTCGTTCCAAAAGTCTTAATTGGAGTGCCATTAGCAGCATAAATCTTAAGTGAAGAAATAAGATTTTTACTAGGTGCAACTCCTATTTTAGGGATTACCGAAACGTCAGCTCCTGTGTCTATCAGATAAGAACGATTTGTTAAACAATCCTTAATGATTAAGCGGCCAGATATTGGTGATGTTATTTCGGGTGCCGCTGTACCCGAAACTTCACTTAGTTTTTTGATGATGAATAGTTGCATGGTTGAATGCATTTGAGTGCTTTGGTATCAAAGCGATTATGATACCAGCACCAGTCTGCACGTTTACTGGACCTGCTGCAACTCCGTCTGCGTTTATTATTGTTGTTCTCGCGAGTTGAGCTGCGACTTCGCATTGTCATCTCTAGTTTCCGATCTAAAGCTTCAATTTTGGCAGTAAGTTGATTGATGACGTTCTCAGGCATAGAAATCGCAGATACTTGAGGATGAGCAATATCCATAATATTATCTGCTTGTTGAGCTAAATCTGCTAAATCAGCGTTGCTAGTCGCAAGGATTGAGCGAATATTATCAGGTAATTGATCCAAGAAAAGCGTCTTTAGAACATTATCTCCAACATTGTTGCCTGCAGCCAAAGCTTTCATTGACTGAAGAAAATGTGATGGTTTTGGTCGCCAATAACAAGTCCACTAATAACTTCTTGAGTTTTGCTTCTTCAGATACAGCAAAAGATGAGATAAGCCGTTGTTTGATGGCATGATATTTGTCTTCTGTAGGTGGTGCCAACAAAATATCACCAACAAATTTAAGATATGTTGGATCCAAATTCGCAATAACATACGAATATTTGGTATCATCTCTGGGAATGCGAGAAAGGGAAAAAACTGATTCCACTTGAATAAACCATAGCCGCTGTTGCTCGGACCAGAAAGGTGGTAGTTTTTGCAATGGAACTGATGCAGCTGCGACTGTTAATGTTCGTGATCTATTTGTATCGGCTTCTACAGAACTCTCTGTTGTAATTTGTTGCGTAGTTGAGCCATTTGAGGTGTTTTGTGAACTCCTTGGTGGCGAGTAAAATTGAAAAATAAATTCGTCGAAGTTGCAAACGAAAAATTGTGCTACAATTTCCTATATCCAGCAGAAGTCCTTCGAATTTAAACAGAAAATTCGTATACGTGTAGAGTTCGGGTCACCAATTATGGAATAATTTTAAGCTTTTCTAATTTTTTAGAAATACGTTTTATATATTTTATTCCAATTTTTTGAACGAGAAAATTTATAAAACTTTCGAAGATCTTTCGAAGGAAGATCAGCATAAAATAATTTTAAATTAAAAGTAGCAAAGTAAAATATTGAAGAGTGTTAACCCACAGGTGATTACGTTATCTGACTGGTGTTCTATTTTAGATATAAATTGGCAACGGTCCACTAATTTTTTGGAAAGAGAAAACTTGTCTGTTCCCAAGCGATGCACTATAGGTAATTTTACCCATTTTTGAGCCATAAATTAATAACAGCCAAACTATTTGAGGTACAGTAATAATATGATATCTGAGGTGTTAGTCATAGTATCTACTTATTTGTCAAAAATGGGCGTGATCCGATCAAGGATACGCCAACCTTCCATATAACCCAAAGTTTGAAATATTTTTTTTTTTTTTTTCAAATTGTTCATCAAAACCAACTGTCGAAAGTTCTCTATATTGCAAGCGGAGACTGACTACGAATAAATGTTATTTCTCAAAAATCGCATGGAATCGCAAGATCAAATTGATAAAATAAACTCAAATTTCATCACTTTACATGATTATGATAGTCAAATAACGGCATACTCCAACTCTAGCGAAGTTAATTTTAAAGGAAAAAAATATTAATTAAAGGTAGGTCAGAAATATGAGTTTTTTTTTTTTTTTTTCAACAATAAAAGATCTAACTAAAACTAAACATATTAAGCACTAACGATCACTTGTTTCTCTCTATAATTTATTTAATTTGATGCTTGTTCTTATATTACATTAAAAACTTTAAAACTCTACATTCGAAATGTTTCTCACAAACTTTGATTTTGACTGCCTGTGGCTCAGCCGCCGTTTTTTATCAAAACATACCGTTATTTGCTCTGATGTTTTCTTTATCAAATACTATCAACAAAAACTTTAATTTCGCAGGTGCGGAAAAGTACTTTATGCCTCAAAAAAAGTTAAAATCGAAATATTTAACCATTTGTGAGTGTCCCTTAAAGTCACAAAAATAGCACCTCATCCAGTTCATTCTTCTTTAAAAGAGTTAATTTCAAATTATTTAAAGCAATAAACATTATATTATTTATAGGCTATTATAGTTTTTGTTTGATTTGCTTATTTTTTTTTTTACTTTCCTTATAGAAGATCTATGAAAACTGCTATTATTTTGTCCAAAAAAAAGAAGTGTCAACGCTTCGATTTTAAAAAGCATACCATTTTACTCAGGAGGTTTGGGACTATTGATTTCAGTAAAAAAAAGAGTATCCTACGTCGCACAGTGGGGCAGATACTCTCAATACCTGGCGATTATTCAAAAAATTAAATGTTATTTCAGGATATCCTTTTATTTTGGTTAAGTACAATATTAACCAACGTACTATTTGCCATTTTTCAAATGACTTGTAACAAACCCATATCACGGTGCTCTTAAACAGTCGATTAGTTTTTTGGCTATGTGGAGAAAATCTGTGAATGGGGTTTCATTTGAATTAGTTTAGTGGTCTGAAAAATGCAAACCCCGAAATCGTAGCTGATCATCCCCGCGAAATATCGCAAAAATACATATCCCATATAAAAAAAAAAAAAATCGGAAAAAAAACGCAACAAACAAATATAAAAATAGTTATATTTAATGTATTTTGCAATGCTGAATCTGAATCCGGCCTTAAAATTGCTATATCTCATACGATTTTTGAGATATCTTAGCCTAAATAAGGAAAAAATACCGTTTTTGCTATATTTTTAAGCTATATAACTAGAATATAGAACATTCATACGCAGAATTCAATACAGTGTCTGAAAGCTCCAATCTTTTTCTTTAAAACCACATTTAAATTATATCAATAGCTTAATTTTTCTCTGAAATATCGTAGACTGAAATAATGACAAAACACGTTTTTTGCACTTTTTTAACCTTTTAGGTTAGGATATCTCCGAGAAAAATAAAGCTATCGACATTATTTGAATTAGGTTTAAAAGATTGATTAAAGCTTTCCATTTCTGCATCAGAATTTACGGATATACATCCTGTTATATAGCTCCAAAACACAGCAATAAAACATAGCATCGGCTTATTTTCCTTGTTTAGGGTAAGATATCTCAAAAACCGTATGAGATACAGCAATTTCAATGCCGGATTTGGATTCAGCATTGCAAAATACATTAAATATAACTATTTTTATATTTGTTTTTTGCGTTTTTTTTAGATTTTTTTTTTTTTATATGGGATATTTATTTTTGCGATATTTCGCGATTTCGGGGTTTGCATTTTTCAGACCACTAAATTAATACAAATGAAACCCCATTCACAGATTTTCTTCACATAGCCAAAAAACCTATCGACTGTTTAAGAGCACCGTGTACAGCACGCTAAACTTAAACTTTGTAGACTGAAATAATTTTTATAAGTTATTTCCATATTAATCAAAGCAGTTTTTTGCTAAAGTTTATTAATTTTTAATGTTATTTGACCATGGAACCTTCATCTTCGGATATGTAACCGTATATAAACATATTTTTTTCCTTAAAAATGTTAACACATTTAGGTAGGTAAGTTAAATAAAATGGAGAAGAAAAATTTTACGAAATTAAATAAATAATAGATAATTTAATTAGGTTCCAAGCCTTTCCAAGCATTAGTAATGATTCAAAAATATTCCGTTTAGTATTGTCTTCTAGAAGCGACAAGAAAATTTTGCTAATTTTTGCTCCTTTAAAATTTACAAAGATTTTTAGAACGTGTATGTATGTATGTATTCTCCTTAAACTCCTAGGAGGAGCATAGGCCAAATTAATTTTTGTCACGAGATAAGAACTTATAAACATTGTGTATAGTTATGGACAGGATAATTTTGAACAGCAATTCGGTTTTTTGTTAAAACAGATGGAAAAGAGGACAGGTGGTCATCACGAGCACTTAATTAGGAAATTATCTCATTTCAAGTCCCAATATTGGTCAAAAGCGTGAAAGCGTGTCTCTTATTTTCCTATCAGAACTGACCTTTACTATTTGTAGCAATTGTACCAAATTTGCTTCGATTATCTCAGAAAGCACTCTCAATATAGAGTTTTTAAGATTTTGCTTGTATGGGAGGTACCACGCCCTCTTGTCCGAATTTGCTAATTTTCCTACCAGAGTTTACCTATTTCCTATTGGTAGCAAGTGTACGAAATTTGGTTTTATTATCTCAGATAGTACCCTCAGTATAGTTTGTAAGACTTTGTTTGTATGGGTGGTACCACGCCCTCATATCCGAATTCGCAAATTTTCCTACCAGAGTTTACCTATACTATTGGTAGCAAGTGTGCGAAATTTGGTTTGATTATCTCATATAGTACCATCAGTATAGAGTTTTTAAGATTTGGCTTGTATGGGAGGTGCCACGCCTATATAAAAATTATCATCGTTTCGAAACATTTGTAATGTTTCGCAAAAAAATTTCATAATTCATCCAATTAAAACTATTTTCTCATTTTCTCTTTTTTAATATCACAAACAAAAATATTTCACTCTTTATATGAATTTTTTTGTGGTCTGTTTGTTCTGGGTAATGCAAAGAGTAGAGAATAACTTAAGAAACTCGGTATTCTTAAAGGGAAAGAGACTAAATCCCGTTTTCCAAAATCCTGTTTTACCAAAATTTCGTTTTTTTCAAAATCCCGTTTTTCAAAATCCCGTTTTCTATAATTGGATGAATTATGAAATGTTTTTGCGAAACATTACAAATGTTTCGAAGCGATGATAATTTTTGTATAGGGAACTTGACAAATGTTTGAAGAAAAATTTTGCGTTTCATATTTTTTCAGGAAAAAACTTTTTTTGTTCATTTTCATATCATGAAAAAATTTATTGTGCTAAATGGAACGATGGAACATTAATATTATACTTCGTCAAAATGTCGTTATTATATTTCAATATCCCGTCCGAATTAATAAACATAATTTTATTTATAAAAACGAGATTTTGGAAAACGGGATTTTGGAAAACGGGATTTTAGGAAACGGGATTTTGGGAAACGAGATTTTGGAAACGGGATTTTGGAAAACGGGATAACGTACCCAATCCATTCTTAAATTATAAATTTTTTGAAAAACGGAATTTTCAAAACACGGGATTTTATTTTTAAGTAAAACGGGATTTTAGAAAACGGGATTTTGAAAAAAATGAGATTTTGGTAAAACAGGATTTTGGAAAACGGGATTTAGTCTCTTTCCTTTCTTAACTTAGAAATTTTGGGAATGAGACTAAGTCCCGTTTTACAAAATCCCGTTTTTTTCAAAATCCCGTTTTTCAAAATTCCGTTTTCTAAAATCCCGTTTTCCAAAATCCTGTTTTACTTAAAAAAAAAATCCCGTGTTTTGAAAATCCCGTTTTTCAAAAAATTTCTAATTTAAGAATCCCGAGTTTAATTTTATATTTTTTGTAATTTTATTTATGTTTTATTTTTTGTTTTTTTAAATTAAATATTTTTTTGTTATGGTTTTTTAAAATTTTATATTTATGCATATTTCATTCAGTTTTCTACAATAAATAAAGATGACATTTTTTTTTAAATCAAAAAGGTTTTTAAAGAAGCAAATTAAATGCAATATTTTTTAAATAATCTAACTTTTCGATGTTATCTTTTTGTGCAATGACAGCCTTAATGTGATTATTTTTTTCAGCTTGCCTCTTTACTATGGCTCGACGTTCCCCTGCTTGTATTTTAGAAATTCTTAGTTTTGAAATTATCATTTCTTTTGCCAATTCCGAAATTAGTGTGTAAACACCGACATGAGGCTTTCCAATCAGCACTTGTAGTCGCCTGTGCCATGCTTCTACAGAATTTTGGGTTCTTGGGAAGTTACTCTCATGAGCATCAGCAACAGACCAGAATTTCGGCGAGTACATCGGAGCTCGTTGCTTATTTGTACCGCGACATTTTTCGTGGGTCTCAATATAATTTGTTTTGAACCATTTGGCTATTTTTTTGGAGTCTTTTTCCAACTTTTTTTCTAATTCTGAAAAATAGATTGGTACCTCTTCGGGGGGTACCAAGGCCAAGCTCTTCAACATTCGCACTTGAAGACTAAATGACTCGTAGTTTCCATACTTTACCGCCAGTCCCATCGATTGTACTCTTCGCTAAAGGATCTGCCCAAAATGGAATAAACAGCCTTTATATTCCGCCGAGGGAAAATACATTTTTGCTGCTGCAACACTACCCTTTTCAAAGTCTGCTATTATTCGTTTTGGGCTTAAGTTAATGTTAAGATTACAAGCGGCCAAACAAAGCTCGTAAAAAAATTCCGAGTATGCTTCTTTTGTTTTGCTACTCATTAGGCAAAAAATTAGGGGTACTATTTCATTTTGTATTTGACCATGGATGGAAAAGAGCTGGCGCATAATTGTCGGCACAACTTCAAACGTGCCATCAATTAACCAACAATTCGATGCAGATAACATTTCTAAACTAAAACGAGTTCCGAGAAGAATTATTTTACCATCATTACCATATGATTTCTCAGAAAGTACAAATAATTCGCCCTCTAAGTATTTGATATCCTCTGGAATAGCTATGGCATTACAATTGTCAGGCTCCTTTAAAGAATTAGCTCGGATTCGATTAATTTTACGTTTTTGAGATGTTGTTTTCGGTAAGTATACCCGACAATCGGATGGACAAGCAACAACACTATCTCTTATTAATTGAGATGGGCGAAATCCGGAAGCTATAGCATTTGCTTTAATTGTTGCGTTTGCTTTAAAAATTGATTTTTCAAAACTGAAAGGACCATGCGAATGCGTGGATGGTCCTTTGCAAATTTCATGTTTATCATTTATTAATGCCGTTACTACCCGTCCTTTACAAAAACAGTCCTTTCTATTGGCGCATGCCCATCTATAATTATCAGCTTTTCTATCAAGGTGATAAGAGTATCCGTCAATTATAAGTTTTTCCTTTCCTTTATTGGAAGTAACAATGGAAATGCTACTCATTTTGCTATTTTTTAAGAGAGAAAAATAGACTGTAGAAATTAATCCTGACTTAAACAAAAATTATACGAACCAAGATCAAAACTACTCGTATATTGATTGTGCTTTTGAAGATGAAAATTATTTGAAACTGAAAATTTTATAAATCTATTTTGGCAATAAAAAATGTTTGAATAAAGAAAATCTGATTTAAATTTACACAAGTAGGTATTAATATATAACATATACAGGGTCCGGCACTCGAAGTGTAACCAATTAAAATGGTGGTAATTATATTTCGGGCGCCCGAATTAATAAACATAATTTTATTTATAAAAACGGGATTTTAGAAAACGGGATTTTGGAAAACGGGATTTAAGAAAATGGGATTTTGGAAAACGGGATTTTAGAAAACGAGATTTTGGAAACGGGATTTTGGAAACGGGATTTTGGAAAACGGGATAACGTACCCAATAGGCATGCGCTTATTTTACGATTTTCTGATTTTCGTTCATGCCGCCCCCTGAAATCCTTCTAATGGTCATAAAAACAAATACTATGAAGTTTCACGGCGATCGGATAACGATAACCCGGCCCGCAAGAGAGGTCAAGGTCAAGTTGAGGTTTCAGGCAAAAAATAATGAAAATTTTTTTTAAACTTAATTAAATTAGTCAAAGCATAACTTTATCTTATAGCAAATTGAAATACCTTTCCAACAACCTATAATTGTTTAAAATCGGGTAATAAATACGTATTCTATGAATTTTTCTTTTACGGCATTAGCAAAATTGCCGCAAAATACCATATGTAGTAGAATAGCATTTTGCTAATGTCGATAAAAGAAAAATTCATAGAATTCGTAATAATTACCCGATTTTAAACAATTATAGCTTGTTGGAAAGGTATTTCAATTTGCTATAAGATAAAGTTATGCTTTGACTAATTTAATTAAGTTTAAAAAAAATTTTCATTATTTTTTGCCTGAAACCTCAACTTGACCTTGACCTCTCTTGCGGGCCGGGTTATCGTTATCCGATCGCCGTGAAACTTCATAGTATTTGTTTTTATGACCATTAGAAGGATTTCAGGGGGCGGCATGAACGAAAATCAGAAAATCGTAAAATAAGCGCATGCCTAGTACGGGATTTTTTTTGGGAAAGAGACTAAATCCCGTTTTCCAAAATCCCGTTTTACCAAAATCTCGTTTTTTTCAAAATCCCGTTTTTTAAAATTCCGTTTTCTAAAATCCCGTTTTCCAAAATCCCGTTTTACTTAAAAAAAAGTCCCGTGCTTTGAAAATCCCGTTTTTCAAAAAATTTCTAATTTAAGAATCCCAAATTTCTTAAGTTATTCACTACTTTTTGCATTACCCAGAACAAACGGACCACAAAAAAATGTATATTAAGAGTGAAATATTATTAGTTGTGATATTAATAAAGAGAAAATTAAAAAATATTTTTAGTTGCATGATTTATGAAATTTTTTTGCGAAACCTTACAAATGTTTCGAAGCGATGAAAATTTTTGTATTGGGAACTTGACAAATGTTTGAAGAAAAACTTTGCGTTTCATAAAACTATTTCAGTAAAAAACTTTTATTTGGTTCATTTTCATATCATGAAAAAATTTATTGTGCTATATGGAACGATAGAACATTAATATTATACTTCGTGAAAATGTCTTAATTATATTTCAATATCCCGTCCGAATTAATAAACATAATTCTATTTATAAAAGTAAGATTTTGGAAAACAGGATTTTGGAAACGAGATTTTAGGAAACGGGATTTTGAGAAACGAGATTTTGGAAACGGAATTTCAGAAACGGAATTTTGGAAAACGGGATAACGTACCCAACCCATTTTTTTTTAAGTAAAACGGGATTTTTGAAAACGGGATTTTGGAAAACGGAATTTTGAAAAAAACGAGATTTTGGTAAAACAGGATTTTGGAAAACGGGATTTAGTCTCTTTCCCGTTCAAATTCGACCAAATTTCGTTGAAAGCTTAAATGATCCACCCTTAGTATGTATATGAAATTTGGTTGCAGGCGTAGCTCTGTTTATTTGATGCCACATATGAGAGCTCCTTGCCCCACTGTGCGTCGTCCCATTAAGATATCTTGTTGAACACCGTGCCACTTGTCTGATCCCTTTCATATTAAATTTAAACCAATCGGTAAGAGATGACAAACATCCGCGCCAACGATTTGATATAGTAAGATAGGTGCATTTCGTTCGGCATTCTCATAGGTTCCGGAAGCCATTGCGAAGTCTTTGAGTGATTTAAGACTGATCTAAGATAGTTAATCTAAACTGTTAAAAAATATTTGTGCAAGTTTTGAATCTTGCACTGCCGTACTGTGCCTACAAGCAGCTAACGTTATGATACTTGGTACATGGATATATGTTTTAATTATAAAACATCATGCGAATAGTGGATGGTATTAGACAAACGGTTAAAGGTTTGAAAAACTCAATCCAAAAGCTGAGTATAAGGAAAGTTTTCTGCATGTTTTTATATTCAAAACTGCGAACCGGAAAATTCTAATCCTTCATCGAATATTTTACCATTGTTTTTTTTTTTTCACTTCAAAAAAAAAAAAAAATATTTAAGTCCATATTAATATAAAAAACAGAATCCAAAATAGGCATTTTCGATGCTGAATCCGAAGTCAGTCGCAAAATCACATTACGTCTGGATTTCATGATATCATCTTAAAATTGTCATAACTTTGTAAAGTATTATCGTGTTGCAGCTTACGATATAATAGGATATTTCATTTCATTTTGCTATATCAGGCTAAAAATCACCTGGTCTTCAAAAAGAGTAAAAAATGATAACAAGGGTATTTTTGTAACTTTGATGATAGAATATCTCGAAATCCAGCCGTGATATAGCGATTTTGTATTCGGATTCAGAGCCGATAATTGTCAATCTGTTTCGGTTTGTCTTTTTTTAAATAAGTACGCAAAAATTAAATTTCTTGATTAAAAATTTAAAAAAAATTACATTTCTGCTAAAGAAGATTTTCCAGTTCGCGTTTTATTTTTAAAAAAACATTCAAATATGCAGGAAATTTTCTGCATACTTACAATTTGGAGAAATAAGCTTAAAGAAACATTTTTGTAAAAATGCAATATCTCGAGAAATCTATCAGCTACGACATTCGGTTTGCGTTTTTTTAATCTACAGGCATAAGCTTTCTGCATACTCAGTTTTTGGAGGAATAAGCTTAAGGAAAAAATTTTGTAAAAATGCAATATCTCCTGAAATCTATCAGCTACGACACGGTGCTCTTGAACAGTCGATAGGTTTTTTGAATATGTGGAGAAAATCTGTGAATGGGGTTTCATTTGTATTAGTTTAGTGGTCTGAAAAATGCAAACCCCGAAATCGTAGCTGATCATCCCCGCGAAATATCGCAAAAATACATATCCCATATAAAATAAAAAAAATTCAGAAATAAAAACGCAACAATTGTTGAATCCGAATCCGGCCTTAGAATTGCTAAATCTCATATGGTTTTTGAGATATCTTAGCATAAACAAGGAAAAAAGACCGTTTTTGCAATATTTTGACGCTATATAACTATAGTATAGAACATTAGTACACAAAATTTGATACATTATCTAAAAGACCCAATCCTTTTCTTCAAAACCGCATTCAAATTACGTCAAAAGCTTAATTTTTCTCCGAAATATCGTAGGCTGAAATAATGACAAAACACGTTTTTTGCACTTTTTTAACTTTTTAGGTTAGCATATCTCCGAGAAAAATAAAGATATCGACATTATTTGAATTAGGTTTAGAAGACTAATTAGAGTTTTCCATTTCTGCATCAGAATTTACGGATATACGTCCTGTTATATAGCTCCAAAACACAGCAATAAAACACAGCAGCGGCTTTTTTCCTTGTTTAGGCTAAGATATCTCAAAAACCGTATAAGATACAGCAATTCTAAGGCCGGATTCGGATTCAACTTTGCAAAATACATTAAAAATAACTATTTTTATATTTGTTTGTTGCGTTTTTTTTCCTGAATTTTTTTTATTTTATATGGGACATGTATTTTTGCGATATTTCGCGGGGATGATCAGCTACGATTTTGGGGTTTGCATTTTTCAGACCACTAAACTAATACAAATGAAACACCATTCACAGATTTTCTCCACATATTCAAAAAACTTAGCGACTGTTCAAGAGCACCGTGACGACATTCGGTTTACGTTTTTTTAATCTACAGGCATACAAGCTTTCTTCATACTCAGTTTTTGGATCCATTTTTGTAAAACCTAAAGCCGTTTGGAACACATCGTGCCATCAACGAAGTAATATATTTGTGAAGTTTATCGTAAGATAGTTGCAAAATTACAAAAAAAGATTGGCAGGTTGAGCTACTGCAAAGCCAACCGATGCTGTCATTAGGGTAATATTTCTTAACCAAAAGGAAAGCTTACTCTTTTCAATAAAGCAAACGAAACCAGTATACCTGTGGGATTTGGACAAAGCACCCTAGCTCGAAAATTCAACTCTGGCGTAAATTATGGGACACCCCTACACTTTTGGAATTAAAAATCATAGAGGCATGACGATCACACCATAAGAGGCTTATTTAAACTCTTTATTTATGACTAAAATCCTGGAAAATTGTCTTATCACGAGTTAGATTTTTGCACATACATATAAAGCCAAAAGTTTAAAAATAACAAGTAATTTTAAAATAAACCGGCGATGACTCACACCTAGGATTAACAATGACCGTCTATCCGAATTAATTTAAACTACCTACCTAGAAGTATTGACTTGTTGAGGCAATGGTTCGGATTGAGTTCTTTCCAGTTTCCGATGTAAATTCATGTTGCCCAAGTTTTCAATCAATGTGCAAACCAAAGAAGCAACATTTGCATCGTGCTGAGGTTGTGATACGGTTCGAGTTAACGTTCCATGAATACGATATTGATCATTATCTCTGTGCGTATAATTATTCAGCTTTTGCTTGGAGTTTTCCATGTCCATTGTTGCTGTTGATGTCAGTTGAATACATGAACCGCTAGAAACATTTCTGCTATTAGTAGACTGTTTTTCATCTTTGTGGTCCTAAAAGTAAATAAAAAAAACTTTGCTTTAACACAAAATATAGTTTTCTTCTTCTTCGAATATGCTACTCATTACGAGTAACATAGGTCCCTAATAACGAGAGCTGCCGTAAACACTAGGTTTTTATCACAGAACTCAGCGTAGCGTCTTTACAGACTTATAAAATGATATATACCGAAATTTTCAGTCTGACTGAAATTGATTTTTTCTTTTTAACCTATAGTTAGGTTATGTACGTTACACGGGTCTAACTTTAAGACACACGCGAACGGCAACACCCGAGAGCACGTCTGTACTCGGTCACGGACAAAACGAAAGACCACAATATATAGTGTTTATCCTTAGGACTAAGCACTTGACATAAAGGCTATCTACACCTTCGAAGTTGTAGAGTGTAAGTAATATTAAAAAATTTACTAACAAAAAAAGAACTCAGCGTTAGTGGCTGAAATTTGGAAGTTTCTTCTTTTTGCAGTATAAAACTTATTAAATTTATTACAGACATATGTGTCGTTAAATACCAAAACTGCCTAAAAGGCACTTCAGACTATCTGAGTAGTCATATGCGTTTTCTTATGTTTTTCTGATTTTTTCTCTGACTGTCAAGTTTTTATTGTTTTTTATTTCAATTGTTGAAATTGTTTTAATTTTTTTTTTTTTCAAACAACATAAAAAAAATTTGAAAACTGATATGACTTCTCTTTTCAAATAGATTCAAATCTAATGCTAAAATAACTCATATGAGTTTTCTTCTGATAAATCATTTGTGAAAGAAATTTACATTCACACTATCAGAGTTGCCATATTTGACAACTCATAAGAGTTTCTGTATGACTTCTCAGATATGAAGGCAAAATAAAATAAATTAAAATCAAATTATTAAAATATATTTTATTTTGCCTATACATCAGAAAGGGACTTAGGCAGTTTTGATATTTAACGACACATATATTACATAGATTTTATTTGCTAAACTGTTAAAAAAATTAATTGGCAAAACTAATTGAATACACAAAGCGAAAGGGCCTATTGGGCAATCTTCATTCCTATTCAGCAATTAAACTCAAAATCTTTACGACGTGCATTGAGGGTATGACTCTTTCATAACATACATATAACATACCATTTCCTGAAGAGAAATGGTAAAAAAATAATAAAAACAATATTTTTTGATAATTTTGTTATTATTAATTTAATTAAGTTAAAAAAAAAAATTTATTATTTTTTGCATGAAACCTTAAATTGACCTCTCTTGAGGGCCAGGTTATCGTTATCTGATTGCCGTGAAACTTTGTTCTTATGGCCAATGGAAGGATTTCAGGGGGTGGCATCAAAGAAAATCATAAAATAAGCGCATGCCAAATGTACGACCATTTCTAAAATTAAATAAAAAAAAAAAAAATGCCAAGAAATTAAAAACAATGTTTTCATTAAAATTAAAATTGTTCAACGTCTTTTCCGTCCATTGCTTGTTTCAGCGAATAATGCGAACTTTCGTTTCGCGCCATTCTCTTTTCAGATTCTTGAGTTGATATCCTTATCCGGCTTATAATCCATGAACGTAATGGTGCCCAGATAAGTGACGCTTTCAACATTTTCAATTTGGAATATGAAATAAAATTGACCTATAGCCTGAAAAAAATAAGAAAAAACAAGCTCGAACAAAATATCACAATTTGCAATGCCATCATTCATACTTTTAGTCTTGAATGAATTAATTTTCTAAGCCGGCCTTATGCGATTCTATTACAGTGATGCCGTTTTGAAATCTTTGAATGTAGTATTTTATTTTTTTAACAGCCTTGTAAGCCCAGGAAAATAAGACATTTTCTGCGAAAAAATTCCCAGTGGAAATTTTTCACCGGAATTGTCTTTATTTATGCATGATACACAAACTGTGAAAAATCCATTGCAAAGTCGTGTGCGCATAAAAAGTTATTAAAGCTCAAAGGTCGCTAAAATCAGTTTTTTGCAAATATCTCGCTAATTCTAACTTTTACAGAAAAATGTTGGTCTCCAATTTTGTAGCACAGGAAATTTCCTACAAAAGTACGTTAAAAGTATTTGCGTACGACTTCTAGTTTAGGAGATCACCCAATTTAAAAAGTTGTTAACAGTTTTGATATGAAATACTACCTATGAGTTCATTTTAAAATATCTTACTTTTTAAACTGCAATAACTCTTCAATGAGAAGTTGTACAAACAAAATTAAAATGCCGTTTGAAAGATAATTTAATTTTCTATATACGGTACAAAATTTTTTTTTCGAACGGCTCATGACCTTAAAAATATTCTTGAATACCCGTTAAGGCTTCGAAATTACGGGTTTTTTAAGGATATCTGCGAATTGGTAAGTACTACGATAAAAAGTAATGGGACCAAATTTGTAGAGAATTACAAGGTCTACAAAAAATAAGCGATATGTGTACACATAGAAGTAACCGTATAGAAGATATTCAATAGAAACCGGTTTTTTGGCATTTTAAGGGTTTTTTTTGGAATATCTTCTAAAATTAAAATATCTTTCAAACGGCATTTTAATTTTGTTTGTACAACTTCTCATTGAAGAGTTATTGCAGTTTAAAAAGTAAGATATTTTAAAATGAACTCATAGGTAGTATTTCATATCAAAACTGTTAACAACTTTTTAAATTGGGTGATCTCCTAAACTAGAAGTCGTACGCAAATACTTTTAACGTACTTTTGTAGGAAATTTCCTGTGCTACAAAATTGGAGACCAACATTTTTCTGTAAAAGTTAGAATTAGCGAGATATTTGCAAAAAACTAATTTTAGCGACCTTTGAGCCTTAATAACTTTTTATGCGCACACGACTTTGCAATGGACTTTTCACAGTTTGTGTATCATGCATAAATAAAGACAATTCCGGTGAAAAATTTCCACTGGGAATTTTTTCGCACAGAAGCTCTATTTTCGTCTTATTTTCCTGGGCTATTGTTTATAAAAACTAATGTAAAATAATTTTTTTTTTTTTTTAACAAAAGCTAGGCCATAGCAATTAGTCATATGCATCAATATTAAATAAAAGTTAATTAAAAAAAAATAACTCTTTTGTGGTACTTTTTATTTAGCTCAATCGAAGGAGTTCAGCCGGAGGAAACATTATTGCATCTGCCGTTAACAATCGATTCCGTTTTTGTCTCTTATTAAATTTAACTGGGAACTTAAAAGTAGCAATAGAAAATTTTCCAAATCCAAACACTTTTTCCTTGAAAACATTTTTCAAACGAAAAATCGCAATCCAAAATTCTTCCATAAATTGGCTACAAATGTTTGATAAATAGTGTCCTCCATTCCTCATCAAACTTTTTAGTACCATCTTCATTGGAAAAGTTTGGAAATAAAGTCACTAGAGGAGAAATGCTTTATTCTCGGGTCAGTACCCATTATGGCGTTTAAAACAGGTAACTCATTTTACTCGGCTCAAAATTAGCTTACACAACTCTACATAATATTCATGACAATTATTTTTACATTTACAGTTATAAATCCGAAACTGATCATTATTTCGCTCTTAGCTCCTATATAAAGAGTGTGTCGAAAAAAACTTATACACACTTTTCAGCCATAACTTATCCTGTGTCCAACGAATAATTTTTTTTTTTTTTTTGTATCACGTTAGCTTTTAAAAAATAGATAAGCTATTATTTATATTTATTCCAATTATTCATTTTCAATTGTTATTTCTTTCAAAATGGACAGCGAAATAAAAGTACGTGAAAAAATAATTAAAACTTTTCAAAAAAATTCATTGTGGACATTGCACGAAAACCTGGATCAGGAAGAAAAAAAGGTCCAACAAATATTGGTAAGACAAAAGTCGAACAACTCTTTCGAAGACCTCCGAACACTTCTTTCAGAAAAGCAGCTCGTGTAGTTAAATGCTCTGATTCTTTTGTGTGCAGAACCAAAGCTAATGCTGGGCTGAAGTCGTATAAAGTTCAGAAAGTTCTAGAACGCAATGCGGTAAAGAATTAAGAAACAAAAACACGAGCTAAAAAATTGAGGTCTAATTTTATAAAAAAAATAAATGCATTTTTTAAGTATGAAATTTAGGATATACAACTATATTAATGACTTTAATGTTTAAATTTATTGAACATGCATACAACTAAGGCTCTTTGATGTGACTACTGTATTTTTTAGAAAGATATCTTAAATTGTAAGGTTTTAAGCTGGTTTAAGTAACGTTTCCTCACGATGCACAATGGGAGGGTTTGTATGGAACGGCGGTCATATATAGTAATAATAGAGCTAGGCTATTGAAATTTGGTACAGATGTTTTTTACATTAAAATAATAAAAATCTGTGAATATAAACAAAATCCGCCGACGGACACGCCTACCTCCCATACAAAGTTGGATCGTGGTCCGAATTTTTTTTCAAAATGGGTATCAATTTTCAATAACTTGACCCCGCTAATTTTAAAAATGTTAAAAATTTTGCGCTATCTTTTATAGTTTTGAAGTTATGAGGAATAAACGAAAATCTACTTTGTAACAACTAGATTTTGTTTGTTTGTGTATTCGTCCCTTATTAACTCGGAAACTAAGTAACCGATTTTAAAGAAGTTTTTATATGATGCTAGTACAAAAAAGGCTAAGCTATATACTAAAAAAGTGGGCGGTGCCACGCCCCCCAATAAATTGACTAATCATATCACCGAAACTCTTTGATGCAGATAAATGAGATTTGGTAAATGTGTAGAAATCATCAGGACAAATAATGTTCACCGGACAAATGGGCGGCACCACGCCTTCAAAAAAAAAAAATTCATCATATTTCTGCAAATATTTGACGAAGATAGATATTATTTGGTACATATGAAAAGACCATCAGAACAAATAATCCGCACTAGAAAAATGGGCAGTGCCGCGCCCATCAAAAAAAAAAATTAACTTATCAATATCTCCGAAAATCTTTAACGCAGATTGATGATGTTTAGCAAATATGTTAAAAATATTATGACAAATAATGTCCACTAAAAAAGTAGGAGTTGTCACGCCCTTTAAACATTTTATTTATTATTTTCATAAAAACTATCAGAAAAAATAATCCGCACTAGAAACTTTTTCATTGCAATTCTTTTGGCTTAAATTGGCGATCAAATCAAGCTTGGGGACAGATTTGAACCAGGAGAACTTCCAGTGTGGTAGTGATAGATGCGTGCGTTAGCCATCAGCACCACAAGCAACATCAATCTGAAGTTGACTTAAAATCAATTTGTTATTGAATGACCTTTTACCAAATTATCAATGACAAAGTTTACAAAAAAAAATTCGTTTAAACATACACACTCACATATTTAAAAAAAATTACGTTAATCCAGAAATGCATTTTTTTTAATTTTGTTGTTTTGAACAGATAATGATTTACATTAGGCAAAATGCACAGGTAAAAAAACATAGTCATAGAAATTCTTCGGTTTTGGCTTCTTTTAATTTCATTTTCTACTGTACCATATTAAAAATTAGCTTTTTTTTTTAAAAAAAAACAATTATGAATTAGAAAAAAAAAAACATTATTGTTTTTACTGTTTGTAAAAATTTGACTGGGAAACCTTTCGTGTGGATTGCAATGCATTGTTTGATAGATGCGTACGTTAGCCATCAGCACCACAACCAATATTATAACGATGTTGACTGAAAGTCAATTTGATTTTATATGACCTACCAAATTATCCAACAACAAAGGTTACCAAAAAAAAATAAAAAATTTAGTTTATAATTGAAGTATTGAGTCCGAATTTTTGTACGATTTCTGATAGAAATTATCATTTATTACTAAATTCAAATGCTCTTGGCTTATTTTAAGAAATGGTGAGTCCCAAGGGGGATTAAAAGGAGGAAATATACACCTTACATATCACCCTTCTCTTAAATTTTTTTTTTTGGAATTTAAGAAGACTGTAAGCTTAAAATTGATAAATATATTGTAAAACGCTGCAGAATGTAAAGAAATAATAATATTTTTTTTTCTCAAAAACTGCTACAGGAAAAAACTCATAGAAAAAAAAGTTCTCAAAAAAAGCAGTAGGGACTTTGCATTTCGATTAAGCATACTTGGACACATATTATATTGGAAAATAATGAAAATCAGAAAATGTATTTTTTTTTTTTTAATGTCAAAGTTTGTAAAATTTATCGATTTTGGCTTTTTAAGCTTAAATTTTCGAAAGATCACCATAATTCACCTATCATACAGAAAAACTCAAACAAATGTTTTTTTAAAAGCTAAATGCTTGTACTTTTTGACAAAATGCTATCTCGATATATTTCGATGCAAACGAATTAAAAATAGCGTTCCAAAAAAGTCAACTTATTTTGTCCCGTCAAAAACCACAATATGAAAAAGTTCATAAAAAAAAAAGTTCTCAAAAAAAGCAGTAGGGACTTTGCATTTCGATTAAGCATACTTGGCCACATATTATATTGAAAAATAATGAAAATCAGAATATGTATTTTTTTTTTTTCATGTCAAAGTTTGCATTTTTTCCATTTTTTTTAAATATTTGAAAGATCACTATAATTAACATACAATCGGCAAAGAAAAAAAAATATATTTTTAACAAAGAAGAAACAATATACTTTCTAACGATATGCTACATTAGTAGATCGGGCTTAAAACAAATTAACTAGAGCGTTTATCCAGCAGTTCCTAATTTTTAAAGTTCTGTAGAGCATTTTTTCTGTTTAAAGTCCAAATTTGGGCTCACTGCGTTGCTAAACAAAAACAAAATTTTAAACTTTTATAGTTTTTTTTTCCGTCCCTAAGTATTATCTGACGATTGGCGTAAAAATTTTTTTAATCCATAGCACTTTCAAATTTTACCTATTTATGGCCACAATCTCCCATTGTGCGATGTTCTGGAAAGCGAATATTATGGACAAAAACTGTAGAGAAAATCTGTAAATGAGGTTTCATTTGTACTAGTTTAGTAGTCTTAAAAATACAAACCCGAAATCGTAGTAACTTATCTCCGCGAAATATCGCAAAAATACATATCACATACAAAATAAAAAAAAAAAAATGAAAAAAAGAAATGCAACAAATAAATATAAAAGTATTTATTTTAAATGTATTTTGCAATGCTGAATCCGGCGATGGAATTGCTGTATCTCAAATGGTTTTTGAGATATCTTATCCTAAACAAGTAAAAAAAAACCGTTTTTGCTTTATTTTGAAGCTAAATAATTAGAATATAAAATATTATACGAAAAATTCGATACAATATATAAAAGTTCTAATCTTTTTCTTTAAAACCTTATTTAAATCATGTTAATGGTTTTATTTTTTCCTGAAATATCGTAAACTGAAATAATGAGAAAACGTGTTTTTTACACTTTTTTAACTTTTTAGGTTATTATGGGTTTTAAAGAAAAAACATAAAACTTTTAGATACTGTATAGGATTCTACGGATGAAAGTTCCATATTCTAATTATATAGCTTCAAAATAAAGCAAAAACGGTTTTTTGCTTGCTTAGGATAAGATATCTCAAAAACCATATGAGATACAACAATTCCAACGGCGGATTCGGATTCAGCTTTGCAAAGTAGATTTAAAATAAATAGGGGAGCTGAAATGACTCCAGAAATCGTCAGACCATTTCTAAAAGCCGTTCCAAGAAAGTACGTTACTAAAAAGAAAGAACGACAGATTCACGTGTCCCGATTTACCGGATACCAGCGAAATTTACCGAAATGAAATAGTGGCAAAGCTGCCACAACCACAACAACTATCGGAAACATCGCGATCAGCAAGTTATATGAAGTTTGAAACAACATGGACAAAAAGTATTTTATATTGGCCAAATTGTCACGATCCACGATTCTCCAGATTTCGACATTACGTTTCTAAAAAGAAAGAACGACAGATTCACATATCCCGATATACCGGATACCAGCCAAATTCACCGAAATGAAATAGTGGCAAAGCTACCACAAGCACAACAACTGCCGGGAACATCTCGATCAGCAAGTTATATGAAGTTTGATATAAATTTCTCCAAATACAACATGGGATAGCAGTTAATTTTTCATTTGTATTATTATTTGTATTACATCATTATTTTCTTGAATAAACATGTATCTGAACTCTTGCTTAACGTTTTTGTATGAATTATCAAGTTTCTTATGGTGTCCACATTAGCCCCCAGTTAAATCAATGGTTGTCCACACTAGCCCCGTGTAAGGGGCTAGTGTGGACAAATGTAAGCTCTTTTTAAAATGCATTAATAAAGCATTTATGAAAATAAAAAATCATAACTATTGATGCAATTATGAAGGCAAGAGGTATAAATAATCGCTAAAAATTACTTTATTACAAAACTTGCATATTTACATATATAATTTTGTAATTATAAAAAAACTGTCCACACTAGCCCCCCCCCTCCCCTACTTTTATATTTATTTGTTGAGTTTCTTTTTTTCATTTTTTTTATTTTATTTTATTGGGACATGTATTTTTGCGATATTTCGCGGAGATAAGTTACTACGATTTCGGGGTTTGCATTTTTTGGACCACTAAACTAGTACAAATGAAACCTCATTTACAGATTTTCTCTACATTCCAGAACACCGTGCCCTGAAAGTTTTTATTCATGAAATATAAAATATTTGATATAGGGACATGAAATCATTTAATTGCTTTGCTTTATTATGCAAATAATTTTTTCTTGAGTTGCATTTAAGCAAAGAAGCACATAGTTAGATATTGAAAAACTGTAAACTGTCATTCCGGGAACGACATCGTCATTTCGGGAACGTTTCATCATATCATATAAGCGTTTCCGGAATGACCGTTCCCGGAATGACGATTTCAACTAAAAGCGCGCTTTATTCTTACAGTTATAATATGATGCACAAACTTCCGGACAACATATTTTAACATAAGTTTTTTTAAATAAAGTCCCTAAAATGTAATTCTTCTAAAAAAAAATACTCTCAATAGGTTACTTGATCTGTTTAATATTGGTAAATTTCTATGATTCTTTTAAGTTTCATTTTGAATTTTGCACTTTCCGGAATGATTTTTCGTGTATATATTATTAAATAATATCGAATATAATTGTCCTTTAGCATATATAATGCAATGTACCATCAAAACAAAACAATTATAATGTTTTGTCATATTCATTTATTCAATAAAATTATGGCTTTAGTAATTTATTTGCTTCCGGAGCAAATTTTTCACCTTGGTGATTTTGAGACGTATATACTTTCTGTGTCTGCCATGCCTCCTTCTCTGCGTTACAAACGGAAGGACAAAGTGACTATACCATTGGTGTAAGGTATAAAAATGCCAAATGATGAAGAAACTAGTGGTGATTTCAAATTTGAAAGAATTTTTAAAACCGGTCTATCTTAGTTTTTTAAATCCCGATTTATTTAAAAAATTAGCAATTTGTACTGTGTCTTCTTTTAATTACCTGCATCTCGCTTAAAACAAAAAAAAAAAAAAAATATTAATACTTTTGAGCGCAATGGTCACGCCTATATTTTGACATATTAAGATTTTTATTTTTGTTTTAAGCGAGACACAGGTAATTAAAGGATGGCACATGCGTTTTTCCATTTTTTTTTTTTTATTAGGTACAAATGCTAATTTTTTTTAATAAATTGGGATTTAAAAAAAAATGGGATGGACCGATTTAAAAGATTCTTTCAGATTTGATATCACCGCTATTTTCTTCATCATTAGCTTTTTTTATTGTTTTGACGGTGAAAATTTTTTTCATATATGTAGGGGAAGAATACATGGTGTGTGCACCGTTTTGTTTTCGACTCATAACTTTTGACCAAATGTATATTATGCAGACAAAGTATCAATGGAAAGCTAGAGACCTTAGCTAAGTACTGGTGAAGAAAGTATATTGATTTCGCTAGTTGGAAAAATTATATCAAAAAAATAGTGATGTGATAATTTTTGACAAAAAAAAATGTTGGTTCGGTTGAGGGCACCCATAGAAAATCGGCTAAAAATGGGAAAATATGAAGTAAAACGCAACCAAATGGAGAAAAATGCAAAATTAATTTATTCTGGCCAGATTGATTCACACAAATTCATCATCTGAAGTGCAATGAATGCAAGTAAAATAGCTGGCTTGCATGTTAGCGCACTTTAAATGAACGGGCATTGCATTGCATTCGCTACATTTTACAGAGTTCTTGGCGGTCAATTTGCGCGGTAACAGCTTAAAACATTGGTCCTCGCTCGATGACGCTGAGTTGTCTGCCGTGGCGCGTTCAGCCGTGGATTTCTTGGGGCTCTTTGCTGGAGGTTTTGCTGTCGTTCCCTTAACTGTCCTCACCGCTGCTTTCTGTTTCAAATTGAGAAGAACTTCCGGAGAAGACAACACCGCGCTTTGCATTGCTTTTCGGTAGCGATTCGATGGTTTCTTCGGAAAAGACAACACCGCGCTTTGCATTGCTTTTCGGCAGCGATTCGATGGTATCTTCGGAGTCGCACCTTGGGCACCGGGCCGAACTCATCTAAAATGCTGTTCACTGAAGTGGCGCGGGAAACGGAAGACGTAGATGGCTTAAGTATGTTGACAACATCTCCTTCGCCCATTTTATCCTCAGCGGAAGCTTCGGTGTTCTGCTCAACAAAATCAGCGTTGCCGAAAACATCTGGATCAAATGGCATGATACCATGATTTTAACAGCCACACTTAATGAAAACACCTTAATTCGTTCCGAAATTTTTTTTGTTTTTTTTTTTTTTTTTTTTATCAACTTTTGAATCACCCGAACCAATTCGGGGCCCATACTCGACTTCGACAGCGACTTTGAAAAGCAATGAGCAAATTGTGTTGTGTGAAAATTTTGGTTGCATTCGGTTTTGAATCACAAAATATAATAAATTTACTGCATAAATATAGATTGCATTCAGCTTTTCGATTGATTCACTTCGATTTATCGCACTTGGAAAATGATTGAAAAAAACTTTTGTGTTGACTTTCACTTATTCAAAAATTGTTTTGTTCTCAGCACAAAGCAAATGCGTCTGTTTGCTCAGGTAAATGCACAAAAACTTCGTGCTGTCATAACACGCGCTTAACATTTGTCAGAACAGCCGTATTTGTTTTCTGTCAAAAGTTATGGGGTAGTGCCCACACCCGACCCATGCCCGCAGGCGGTACTCTTCCCCTACATATTTTCACGCGGATTTAACTAATCGATGAGGAAAGGTCGAAAATATTCCGAACCCTTTTGTGATCGTTTTGGGTAAATTTTATTGCACCAATTTAAATTTTTAAAAACTTTTATTTGTAAAACTTTTTAAATAACAATATAAAAGTTTCAAGGTCTGATTTAAAGTGACAAAATTTTCTCAAACGGGTTGATTTGGTTTTCACGCACGATAAAAAGCTCAAAAAATTGTTTGAGCAAAAGCTATTTTTTCTCGCAATCGCACCGAAAGTGTGCAGGACTTTCTTAATATGCATTTGAATTTTAAACAATTTCAAAAATATGATTTTTTTTTTTTTTTTTTTTTTTTTTTTTTTCAATTTTTAAAAACAAAATTTTCTCGCAACGGGTTCGATTTTATTTTCAAGCAAAATAAAAAGCTCAAAAAATCGTTACACTTGAAAACAATATCAAGCAGTTGCGAAAAAAGATTGTCGCTTTGAAATTGAAAACAAACGAAAAATAAAATGTATGTATTTCACACCTGAACTTTTTTTAAATTACGATATTTCGGAGAAAAATAAAGATATCGATATAAATCAAAGTGAGTTTTGAAGAAAAAGAATAGTACTTTTAAAAACTTTATCGAGTCTTATGATAAACAATTACCTGCTCCTGTTATATAACTTCAAAAATGGTGAAAAAACCGTACATGCCAAAATTTCAGGTTAGGATATCTCAAAAATCAGAAGTGATAGAGCAATTTTAAGACCAGATTCGGATTAAGCATCAAAAAATACATTAGAATTGACTATTTTTGTTTCTATATATTATTATTTTTTTTGTACGCAAAAATTAAGTTTTTTAATAGAAACACAAAAAATTAAATAAAAACGCAATATCTCGTAAACGATATTTTGTAGGATTTTTCAGTATACTGTTTTTTAATCTAAAGACAAGCAGGTTACTTTCTGCATACTCTTTTTTTTTGTATCCGTTTTAGTCAACTTTTTTTTTGGTGGTTTTAGTATAGAGCCCCGTGCTAAAAAATGGGGTTTTCGGCCCTGGTTTGAAAAAGTGCCGTTCACTTTGAAAAAAGAGCTATATACGTTTGATCCTAGAGGCATTCCGCATATTTCCCCAAAAAAACATTTTGGGTGCAAGCACTTTTTATTTAAAACACGTGGGGACAGGTGTGATTTGGTTTTATAATTCGACTAGCGGTCCCGGTAAACACTGTTCTGCCCTTTTTCTGTATGTGGCGCATTGAGTTCGATTTGAACGAAAGCTGCTATAGGTGCAGAGATTAATCACTTTAACTAGTTTTTTTGTATAGCGTGCGCAACAACCTCATGTCCGATCCCTACAATTTTTTGCAAGTTTAATGGTTGACACTATTTATATCTATGTTCCAAGTTTTATAGCAAAAGCTGCTAAGTATTCCTACAGAGACATAACATATAAAGTAATTTTTTTTGTATGACGGATGCAATATCCTATTGCGCAATCAACTCCACTTTTTGCACGTTGATTGGTAGTAAAAACATCTATCTACGTACCAAGTTTAAAAACAAAATCTGCTATACCTGCAGAAAAATTGCATTTTAAGGATTTTTTTTTGTATGGGGGCTACAACTCCCCCTCACCCTATCCCCGTTTAGCATAGCTATAAACCACCTGCGATAAAAAAAAAAAAAAACATAGTGCGAAAATGGTTACGATGGTTTAAGTGGTTTCAAAGTTATAAGGTATCAAACACACGCACACTTCATTTTTATATATATAGATTAGGATGGGCCGATTTGTATGGAAGGAAATTAAACCGGTCCGGCTCTGTATAAATCGAAAAGTTTGGATAATTTTAAGAAACTTTGCCGAAGAAAGTATATATTTTAATTGCAGTTTACCCCGCCGATTATTTACAAAGTAGATTTGTCCTTATACATTTTTTAAAACTAGGAAAATAAGGAATTTTCTGCGAAATAATTCCAAGTGAATTTTTTTACCGGAATAATCTTTATTGATGCATGAAAAAAAAAAAAATGCAAAAATCACTTTTTTGCAAATACATAAGTATCTCACTGACAGTAACTTTTGCAGAAAAATATTGGCCAACAATTTTATAGCTCTAAAAATGTTGTATAGAACGATGTCAGAATAGTACTCGTACGACTGACTTATAGCATTTTGAAAATCAGCTTTCATATATACATATATCTTTAAATAAGATATCTCCTTAACTACAAGCTGCACGAACACATTTCTTACATTTTTTAAAAGGTAGTTTTCTGAGCTACAATTGTTGACCAACATTTTTCTGTAGATGTAACTGTTAGCGAGATATTTGCAAAAAACTGATTTTTGCAACCTTTGAACTTTTTATGCAAACAAAATTTTGCAATAAGCTTTTCACATGAATAAAGACTATTCTAGAAAAAAATGCACTTGGAATAATTTTGCAGAAAATTCTTTATCTTCCTAGTCTTAAAAAAAATGTATAAGGACAAATCTACTTTGTAAATATCGGAGGGGTAAACTGCAATGAAAATATATAATTTTTTCTGCAAAGTTTCTCAAAATTATCCAGATTTTACGATTATTGCTAAGTCAAACTGGTAAAAACATTCGTATAAGTCGGTAATTCAAGTTACCAACTTTTTACGAGACATTGCTTTTCGAAATCTAAGCATTAGACTCCATCGTGTGTCAAATTTTGGTACATCTAGCTTGAAATTTTAAGGGCTGGGAGCTGCAGTGTGTTTCACAATTATATGTTGCGCACAAAAATTAAACGCGTAAAGTTTTTCCAGATTTTTTTTATTTTACCCCCTCCAAATTCGGTTTAACGCAAAGATTAGCTGCCTTGTTCTGGATATGGTTTTTCCTTGAAGCTTCGATTTCATAATGGACCATACAATCTTTACTGGATTGGCATCTGGATTTTCGTGTTTTTTTACATGTTTTCGTTCAACAATGGTTTAAGGTTTGTACTCCTGTTAAGTATGCCAGATTCTTGAAGTCTGTGGGCAATTGTGGCTGTTGACACATCAACTCTCTTACGGATCAGCTTTTGCTTTGCTTTCCTCAAACTAAGTGTTGGACTTATGATGAACAGCTCTTTTAATTCAATAGTTGACAAATGAAATCGACGACATGGTATATATTGCCACCTGTTTTACACCACACTTACCTGGTTAACCAGATGAAATCAAAAAACTATTCATCACCGTCCATACTTTACCTTGATCAATGGCTCTTTCATTTGACTGACAATTAGTTTGAAGTTTACCAAATCACAACATTATTTTCACTTTTTCACATGTATTTTTGAATATCTCATTATTTAATTTTTGTTTAAATCACTTTAATTTTAGCTTTAATTTGCTTTTATTATAAATTTTTTATTTGTTAACATTTTACATTAATCAAAAAAAAAAAAAAAATCATAGTTTCCCGATTTTTTTAGGTTAAACTATCTAATTTTTTAAAAACTAGCTAGTCTTTTCCATACAAATCGAAAAACCTACACAGCATAAAATATTTGAAACACGTAATGGTGAAACAAACTGTATTTTTGAAGTTATAACCTGAGTACATCGGTTTTAACAAAAACAATAAAAAATGATCATAACTAAAAACTACGTTTTTTGAGTTACTAACTTATACGTTGGACGTAAGGAATTGTGAAAATTTCAAATTCAAAAATTGAATCGAAAACAGTTATTTTTACTTTCGTATACTTTCTTCTTCTTTTCATAAAATCCCAGGAAAAATAGAATCGGCAATGATGATCAAGTTTAATTGTACATCTTGCTCTAACATATAGACAAAACCGTGCTATCTGGTTCGGTTTCTCTCGCTTTTGTAGCTAGCATCGGACTTAGAAAATAATAAAAAAAAATCAGATTTTCAGTGAAACTTGGTGACACTTATTATTGAACACTCTTTAAATATCACCAAGTTTTTTTGTTAGCAGAGAGAATCAATAAGACATGTGATTCCCTAAATAGTTTCAAAAAGTAGATCCACTTTTTAGTTTAAATAGATTCTATAGACTCTACACACAAATTTTAATTTGATGCGACAGACAGCTACGCGCATTTGAGGGATCAAACCCAGCCGGTATAGACGGGTGTACAGCACCGGTTTTTCAAATGCGAGCTTTATGCGCAGAGGCGTTACACAAGTAAAAGGTGCGTCTATAGTTTTGCACCGTAGTGTATAAACAAAATTATTGAATTATTGTTAAAATTTTGGTTGTTTTTAAATTATAATAGAAATCCGATTGTCTCCAGAAGTGCTTTTGTTTCCGATCATTGGTGTTTAAAACATTTGGGGTACCACATTCCGACGTTCGGATATACGAACAGTTGAAAGTTTGTGAAATTGAAAAATTTAAATGATTATAAAATTATCCGCCAAAAAAACAGTAATTTTGTAGAATTGATTTATTAGCGGTAAGCAAAATATGAGTCCGAAACTGAGTTTAGATTTTTATAGATAACAAGAAAGTGGATGTGCGGTGGTGCATTTTTTTATATCCCCAACCCCTCGTTCAGTTCAACCATGGCCTTCCGATCTTGGATGTATAGCCTTTTAATGTAGAATAGGATATATGTATATCAACATGACTTTTTTCAGGATCCTGAGTGATCCTTGCACGAAAGTGTAAAAATCACTGTTTTGAGGTTTACTTAAAGCTATACAACCAAAACAGAAAATAGTAAAATTAATTTTTGTCAATGGATTCCGATATCCAAAATTTTTCTTAAAAAGCCATCCTTTAACCATTTTCAATTAGTACAAGATCCGGCAGTAAAAAAACGTATGGATCGAGTTTTTAGTTAAAATCTAATTTTTACATATATTTATGAATAATGGGGGAATATATTTTTGCTGGGTTGCCTAACAAAACGTGGCCGCTAGTATTTTCAAATTGCGATAACTTATGAACTGTGAGCCTCACGGGGAAAAGTGCCTAGATCCTTTTTATGGAGAGTCATATGTTCTACAAGTAATTTTTATTAAATATGTATGTATATGTAAAATAAAATTTACCGTTTAGGAGTTATTTATTAAAAATCGATTTTTTTTACGTTTATTGTTAATTGCGTAAAAAAATTCGGTTTTTAATAAATAATTCTTAAACGGTAAATTTTTTGTTTACATATAATTAAATTTACTTGTAGATCATATGACTCTTCATAAAAAAGATCTCTGCACTTTTCCCCGTGAGACGCACGGTTCATAAGTTATCGCAATTTCAAAATACTAGCGGCCACATTTTGATAGGCAACACGGCCCATTATTCATAAATATATGTAAAAATTTGATTTTAACTAAAAACTCGATCCATACGTTTTTTACTGCCGGATCTTGTACTAATTGAAAATGGTTAAAAGATGGGTTTTTAAGGAAAATTTTGGATATCGGATAAAGGATTGTTGTGGTCTCGCAAAATTGTTCGCTTTTCTTTCTCTGGCGCGTGTTGCTCGTTTTCAAATAAAAGCGCCGTCAGCACAATAGAACACGTGTTTTTTTTTTTTAATGTCTTTTTTTATGTTTATATTGCTAACAACATATTTAATTTACTTTTTGTAGACATATGAATGAAGTTTTAGTCGGATTTCTAATTTGTCAATTCAGGCATGTTTAATTTTCCTAAATAACATATACTAACATATATCTAACAAGCAGGTCTAAATAAAGACGAAAAGGAGCTTTAAGACAAGTAATCTACAACTACAGAAGAAGCGCCACAACTTCATTCCTAATTTTTAATATAAAACTTAAAAATTTGATACTTTGACAAGAAAGCTTTTGTGAGATGTATTCTTATGACTTTTCTTATGATGATCTCAACTAGAAAAGCCCTGTAAATATCTTTTTACGAGAAACTCTGTTGATACCAAAAAAAAAAAAATTATTTCGCTGTGTTTCTAGTAGTATATTATGTGGTAACTGTTTAAAGAATAATTCTGATATAATAAATTTTCAGCGAGCTTCTCAGGACTATGTTCAAAACCCCCAAAAAGTTAACATTCGAAAGAAAAAACTTGTTAAAACGTAAAGTTAGGACTAACTAGTAAGGGTGTAACCTTTGGCCTGGGTAAACGTTAAATACCCTACACTGCAGTGTTTTGAAAATTTTGCTGGTATAGGAGGTGCCACGCCCTCTTGTCCGAGTTCACCCAATTTTTGCTCAGAACTTTCACTTATAGTCTTTAGTGTTTGAGTGAAATTTAGTGGGATTGTCTTAAAAACTTTCAGTATAACATTTTGAAACTTTTGCTTATATGGGAGGTGCCACGCCCTCTTGTCCGATTTCACCCAGTTTTTGTTGAGAGCTTTCATTTATGATTCTTAGTGTTTAAGTCAAATTTGGTTCTAATATCTCATAAAACGCTTTCAGTATAGCGTTTTGAAGCTTTTGCTTATATGGGAGGTGCCACGCCCTCTTGTCCGATTTCACCCAGTTTTTGTTGAGAGCTTGCATTTATAGTTCATAGTGTTTGAGTAAAATTTAGTTCGTTTATCTCAAAAAATACTTTCAGTATATCGTTTTGAAACCTTTGCATATTTGGGAGGTGTCACGCCTTCTAGTCCGGGTTTATGTGTAATTCGGTTGCATTGTCGTGAAAAATACTCCTAAAGGTGCATTTTGAATATATTTTTTGTATGGGCGGTAGGAGTGTCCGTTGACCGATTTTGCTCATTTTCAATCTCACGAGCTAACTTTGACGACGGAGGCAGTGTACCAAATTTCATTGAATTATCTTTCTCAGTTTTCCCAAAAAATGTTTTTCCACACACACACAGCCAGCCAGACAGATAGACGAATATGGCTATATCGACTCAGGAGGTGACGCAGATCAAGAATATATGTACTTTTCTATATCTGCCACGCCCTCTTCTCTGCATTACAAACGGAAGGACAAAGTGAATATACTCTGGGTGTAGCGTATAAAAATAATGTTAAGAATATAATTTAAAAATGACACCGACTGGCTCATTGAAGCCGAAACAAGAACCAGCAACCAACAAAAAGTTATAAAATTGTTCTCATTCATATATTGAGAAAGGAATGCATTATTCCCGACTCTGGTTGTCACAAAGAGTTTTATGCCCTACACCCAGAATATATTCACGTTGTTCTTCTTTTTGTGAAGCAAAGGAGGCGTGGCAGGTAAGCAGTATTCTTTTACATCAAATCAAAAAATCTGTATGACATGTCCCACAGAATTAAAGGAAATTTGACGGAGACTCCAAAAAAATTATAAACGGGTATGTTAATAGGATCTTTTTTATACTAAAATGGCCGCCAAAGGAAAAAAAAATTGTATGTAATTATCAACTTTAAAGGTCCAGAACTTTGCAAAGACCTTTTAAAACAACCTTAGGAAGCTCTTACAATTAGCTAAGTTTCCCACAAAAAAGTTTTACCTAAAACGTTAGGGTGACCCAAGAAAATTTTTTTTTTATGTAAAACAAGTCAAAAAATCATTTTTTTCCCCTATAACTTATCAGGGGTACATTTCAGACCCCCCAGGTGCACTTTTTTGTTAGCCTAGGCCTCTTCTATCACCTCCCTTATCGTTAACACCAAAAGAAGATGACTACAAAGCATGGCCTGGACCGATTTTGTTTCCAAAAAGCGGTTGAAAACGCAGCAATTTACAATAACATTTTTTCGCATTGTTGCTAGAACTAATTAGACGAAAAATGATATCGATCATCCCAGAAGCGAACGTAAAAAGGGAGCTTACCACACTTTACCAAGTGTTCTTCCTAGTCAACCTAACCTCATTTAATTCCCAAAAAAATTACACCCTTACTGAATATTGTTATATCAAAATAAAATTTGCACTTTTACAGTTAGCACCAACATTTCGCTAATTATCGCACATTCTAGTTTTATCAGCATCACATTCAAAGTACCTGCTGCGAAAACGCTAGTTTGATCGTATTTAGCAAAAATAAACGTTCGCAACTCTATCTTATATGTATGCTTACATTTACTTCATACATACATACATTTATTTAGATATTTGTATAAACTTGAAGACGAAAACAAAATGTTAAAACCTTTGCTAAAGCTAATATTTCATAGTCCCTAAAAATGTAATGATTACGTGCCACGATGCTGTAACATATTATGCAACATGCCAATTATGTATGGAGCTCAAGTTCAAACTAACACTGACGAGTTTTATGATGACCAACTTCAACATTTAAAACCAAGACAACAACAAAACAAACATGTTTAAGACGTACATACATATGTTTAATGCCAACACACAACAAAACAAGTTTTTATTAATACTTCTCTTCATATGAAAATTTCCCTTTCATTTTAAAATGAAAACAAGTTTTATTTCTATTAGATAAATGCGACCGGTAAACAACAACTATAACTTTTTTTCAGTTTGTTTATGTATTTCCCAACTTGATGAACCATTTTTAGATGCGAGTCTTATTTTGCACAATTTTATTTTTCGTCACGACTCTTAAACAATGTAACCAGTTTGTGATTTTTTAAATGAATATTCGTAGACTGTCTTCCTATCTTCTATACTACACGAAGCGTTAAACAAGTTAACCAAAGAGTCGTAATTGCGGATGAGATAACAAAACCGAACGAACATATACATACATCAATTATTTGTGCTCGTATTGAACACAAGACTAACAAACAAATCAAAGAAATACAATAAGTATAAAATTTTTCGTGAACGTCACTGTTTAACTACATTTTTACATATACTGATATAAGTAGTATTTTTAATATTGTAGTAAATATGAACATGAAGAACAATCGAAACAAAATTATCAAGTGAATTAGTTTCTCTGCATAAGTATGTATATTAAAAATAAAATAAATTAACTAATTTAGAAAATAGTATCAAAGTTTCAGTGTTCTGTGGCAGATATGATATGTTAGTGATAGTGACAAACTTAATTACGAAATTTATTTATAAAATGGAAACTGTTATCTTTTACTTAAATGAAGTTGCAAACAAAAGTAGAATAGAAACATATTCAGGCATGTTCTCAATTCTGATTCTGATTCCGGAATGGAATCAATCTTAAGGTGCTCTGCGTTTCTAAAAAAAAAATCGAGTCGGAATTTTATTTCAATAAATAAAATTGGCTACTGATTACAATTCGATTTACTGAATTGTAATTCCGATGTGGTGTTCAATATCGAAATTCTTATAGGTTGACAATGAAGAAATAAACTGGGAATACAATGGACCCAACTGTGGCCCAAGCTATGACACCGGTCATCTCCCGTGCTAACCTAACCTAAGTAATATAAACTAAACATTTTTTAATAAAGGCCTCTAAATTTAAAAAAAAAGTTGGGCCATGTAAATTTTTTAAACTTTTTTGTCTTATAGTACTAGTTAAGGGTTAGCATCTATGATTTTTTTCCATTTTTTCATCGAGCAGTTTCAGAGCTAAATTTTAAAAAAACTAAAAAAGCTGCAAAAACAACATTTAGTAGTTTTATGAAATGCTCATAACTCCGTCAATAGCTAAATTGCTATTTTTATCAATGAGTATAACTCTTCGATTTTTGTAGAAAAAATTCTAAAAAAACTTTAATGAATTTCACAAATTTTAAGGCTATTTTTAGATGGGATCTATTTTATTTTTTTAATTTTTTTAATTAACAAAAAAGTGAGTGAAGAAACCATTAACTTTACCTCTCCAATATTTTTCTCAAACGTACTACCCCCTTTTTTCCACCGCTTAAGGGGGCTCCCATACAAAATTTTGATAAAAATATCCAAAAATTCCCCATTGCGGGGAAAGAGCAAAGCTGTTCATTGGCTCCCATTATTTTTTCATCTTCAACATTTTCCCATGCAAAACTTTGATAAAAATATACAAGAAATTCCTCATTGCCGGGAGAGGAAAAAAATGTTCACCGACCCCCATTAATCTTTTCTCTTTAACATTTCTTTCAAACATATTACCCCATTTTTTCCACTCCTTAAGGGGGCTCCCGGGAGGCGAAAAAAATGTTAACCGACCTCCATTAATTTTTCCTCAACATTTTTTTAGAACATACTATTCTCTTTTTTCCACTCCTTAAGGGGCCTACCATACAAAATTTAGATAGAAATAATCATTTTTGTATAGGGGGGCCTCTTAAGGGGTAAATAAAAGGATCTAGTATGTTCGAAAAAATGTTGGAGAAAAAAAATTAATGGGGGTCTGTGAACATTAGGGTGCATGCAGCAAAATTCAAAAAAAATTAGTGCATCAAAAATTATCATAGATTAAGATCTTAAAACAAAGACTGCATACTTAATTTTGGTCAAAACCCCCGAAAAGATGGCCCGCCAGGGGCTTGAACGAAGGTCTAAACGACAAAAATCGTTGTTTTTTCGCAGTTTTTTTAACTTATCTCGAAAACCACGAAATTATTGGTAGTAATTCATCCTAAATATTTGAAAGGAATTAATTTTTAACATCTTTTGTTTTTTTCTCATTGCTCTACAGTGAAGTTTACCCTATGGAAGTCCCGGAAGAAGGTCAAATTTTTTGATTCAAAAAACGGTTTTTTTCCTATAACTCAAAATACAAGAGACGCACAAAAATTTTAGACCTCAATAAATGTAGGAAATCTGTTTTCCTATAGATTTACTTTCAACTCTTTATTCCAAAAGTAAACGGTTTCCCGCTAGAGGCTGAAATTTGTTAAAAACAATTGTATATCTGAAAAAGGGAACTTTTTATGTTTTTGTTTTAAATTATACCCAAAATTTTTATAAGAAAATAATGAAAAAATCAAAAGCTTTCAAACGTGGCCTTCAAAATGGAAATCGGATTAAAATTGCGCGAGATATGACAATTCTTATATACTTCGTATTTTTTGTAAAGGTGTGATTTTGGGTATTTTTGTTTCGCAGCGAATTTTGCAACCAAAACTTAAAATTTTTTTATGCGTACTACATTACGTCAAAGCGTAATAAACGGCGCATTTCTCTAGACCAAGAACGTCAAAATCAGTCTGTGTTTTCCTTGCAGCCTAAGAGTTACGATATTTTTAAATTTTTGTCAAAAACGCCTTTTTTTTGAGTATGAGAGACTGTATACCATAAAAACCGTAAAAAATGTGCACAATTATATCCCAAAAACTGTAGAAAATATAATTTGCTATATTTTGTTCCTGAAAATCATCTTTCCACAGCTAACAGTGTGTGCGCTTGAGGTCGATTTTTGTGAAAAAAAAAAACCGAATTTTTAAAAACTTTTATTTTGAAGCAACATTTTTATATATTATTTCCAACATTTACCCAAAATTTTAGTAAAAACCTTAAGAACAAGATAAGGGTTTTCGAACTTGGTCTTCCAAGTAGAAATCGGCTAAAATTTACGCAAGATATAAGAGTTATAAGAGAGAGATATTAGAGTATTTTTTTATTGTAAAGATATGATTTTTGGTTATTTTTTTGTATCACAGAGTATATATAAACAGTCAAATCTCGCGGAAATTTCAACCGATTTCTATTCTAAAGATCACGTTTGAAAGCTTATGACTTTTTCTTGAGTTTCTTACCAAAAGTTTTAGAAAATTTGTGAGGAAAAAAATTAAAAGGTCGCTTCAAAATAAAAATTTTTAAAAATTCTATTTTTTTATCACAAAAATCAGCCTCTAGTACACAAACTGTTAGCTGTAGAAACAAGATCTTCAGGAACAAAATATAGCAAATTATATATCCTAAAGTTTTTGGAACATAACTGTCCACATTTTTTACGGTTTTAAGGGTGTACAGTCACCCATACTCAAAAAAAGGCGTTTTTGACAAAAATTTTAAAATATCGGAACTCTCAGGCTGAAATTTACAAAGAAACCACAGACTGATTTTGACATTCTTGGTTTTGAAAAATGCACCGTCCATTACGCTTTGACGTACTGTAGCACGCATAAAAAAATTTTAAGTTTTGGTTGCAAAATACGCTGTGAAACAAAAATACCCAAAATCACACTTTTACAAAAAATACGAAGTATATAAGAATTGTCATATCTCGCGCAATTTTAATCCGATTTCCATTTTGAAAGCTTTTGATTTTTTCATTATTTTCTTATCAAAATTTTGGGTATAATTTAAAACAAAAACATAAAAAGTTCCCTTTTTCATGGTATACAATTGTTTTTAACAAATTTCGGCCTCTAGCGGGAAACCGTTTACTTTTGGAATAAAGATTTGAAAGCAAAACTATAGGAAAACAGATTTCCTACATTTATTGAGGTCTAAAATTTTTGTGCGTCTCTTGTATTTTGAGTTATAGGAAAAAAACCGTTTTTTGAATCAAAAAATTTGTACTTCTTCCGGGACTTCCATAGGGCAAACTTCACTGTAGAGCAATGAGAAAAAAACAAAAGATGTAGAAAATTAATTCCTTTCAAAGATTTAGGATGAATTACTACCAATAATTTCGTGGTTTTCGAAATAAGTTAAAAAAACTGAAAAAACAATGATTTTTGTCGTTTAGACCTTCATTCAAACTCCGGGCGGGCCATCTTTTCGGGGGTTTTGACCAAAACTAAGTATGCAGTCTTTGTTACAAGGCCTGCTTCTAAGATAATCTTTGATGCATCCTATAATTTTCCCATTATTTCGAAAAAGTGCTGCACCCTAGTGAACATATTTTTACTCTAACGCAACGAGGAATTTTTTGATATTTTTTATAAAATTTTTGTAGGGTCACTCCCTGAAGGGGTGGAAAAAATAGGGTAGTATATTTAAGAAAAATGTGGGAGGGGAAAACGAGGAATTCAACGGTAAGGGGTGGAAAAAATAGGGTAGTATATTTAAGAAAAAAGTTGCAGAGCAAAAATTAATGAGGGTCAGTGAACATTTTTACCCTCTTCCGGCAATGTACATAGAATATTTTAGTGATTGTTCATTTATTTTTTGTTAATTAAAAAATTTAAAAAAAAAATAGATCCTATCGTTTGCCCAATCTTAAAATAGTCTTTGAATTTGTCAAAGTCATTAAAGTTTTTTTAGAAATTTTTTTTTAAAAAATCGAAGAGTGTAGGTAATCATTGATTTTTTATATAAAAAGTTAAAGTTTAGTATAAAAAGTTAAAAAGTTAATAAAAAAATTATATAAATAAATAATAAATAATTTTTTTTTTATAAAAATATCCTTAAAAAACAAAACTTTCATAATTTGGTTGACTATTGACGGAGTTATGAGCATTTCAAAAAAAAAACTACTAAACGTTGTTTTGCAGCTTTTTTAGTTTTTTGAAAAGTTATACCCCTGAGACGGCACAATGAAAAAAGTTTAAAAAAATCATGCTTAGATGCTAATCTCAACTAGTACTATAAGACAAAAAGTTGAAAAAAAACGGAGATGCAAAAGAAAAATGTTATCCGGAACAATATGTAAAGCCCCATATACAATGAGCGTCAAACTAAAGTAAACACATTGCTTTCAAATTTTCAAAATCTAATTGCAACAAAGCAATCCTTTTTAAATAAAAGGTAATAATGCATAACTCAGTAGTCATTTATGGAGAGTTGAACTAAACATAAAGACAAAACAAAACCAAAACACAACCAGAAACAATTCACCAAAATTAAAAAATTACCAGATTTTACGCGTCAAAAAAAAGTAAACAGATATTAAATATAATAACAAAAACTAGATTTATACAATATAACAGATAAATGTTTGATTTATTTTCCTCTAATCTTACATTCAGTCTTCTTAGGACAGAACCAAACAGATTTTTCGTAATATCAAGGGAGATTTCGCTCCTTTATTCCCTAAACACCTATTTTAGATTCTTCTTAAAAAAATGGTCCTTTCTCTGATTTTCCTGTCAACATTTATTTATCTTAGGAGAGTGATGTTGCAACAATCCGTTGATAATTTTGGACTTTTGCTTTATATTGTTGTCCTACTTGATAAATCGAACAGAGCTTTAAGTGCAATTAAAATCTCGGAAAAAAAATGCACAGACATCATGTACACCAATGAGTGTCATAACCGTCAGGAGAAAATTTCATAAAAACGGCTAACATGGAAGATAACTACCCAATATGTAATTCATATCAAAAATAAACAAAAAAAGAAGTGTATGGATGTCGCTAAAAAATACAGAAATAAGGCGCTACCTTTTTGGGAAAACATTTTATTCACTGACGAAAGCATATTTGAAATTTTTGGCGCGAAAAATTTACCAAAACTATGGCGAACCAAAAATTAAACCTTCAGTAAAGCATGTGTTATAAACACTTTCAAACATGATAGAGAGGATCAGTTTTGATATGAATTGCATATTGGGTAGTTATCTTCCATGTTAGCCTTTTTAATGGAATTTTCTCCTGACGGTTATGACACTCATTGGTGTGCATGGTGTCTGTGCATTAGCATAGCTATAAACCACCTGCAGTACAAAACAAATATGTAGTGCGAAAATGATCACGATCGGTTTCAAAGTTATACGAAATCAGATCAGTCCCTGTTTCTATACCTAAATCTCAACCGGATTATATTTTTTTTTTTTGAAAGTGAGCAGTGCCACGCCCCTTAATAGAAAAAACGCTCTCACGGCTAAACTACTGCAACGATTTTTATGAAATTTGGTTTGGAGATAGGGTTAGCACTAAGGAACGGAAGCATGACCATTATGTTTTTCAGTGGGCGGTGGCAAGCCAAGTTAATAACTTTTGGAGGGAGGTGCCATAGAGGGCCGTAATAGAACACAGGGTTTCACGGCGAAAATGCTGCTTTAATTTTTATGTCACCTTGGATAAAGTTAGGCTTAATGCTAAGGATAGAAATTAACTAGTAAGGGTGTAAAATTTGGCCTGGCCAAATATTAAATACCCTACACTGCAGTATTTTTAAAATTTTGCTCATATGGGAGGTGCTACGCTCTCTTGTCCGAGTTCACCCAGTTTTTGTTCAGAGCTTGCATTTATAGATTTTAGTGTCTGAGTGAAAAACGTTTTCAGAATAGTGTTTTGACGTTTTTGCATATATAGGAGGTGCCACGCCCTCTTGTCCGAGTTCCTCTAGTTTTAGCTTAGAGCGTGCATTTATAGTCTGTAGTATTTGAGTGAAGTTTGGTTGGATTATCTCAAAAAACTCTTTCAGTATAGCATTTAGAAGCTTTTGCTCGTATGGGAGGTGCCACGCCCTCTTGTCCGATTTCACCCAATTTTTGTTGAGAGCTTTCATTTATGATTCTTAGTGTTTAAGTCAAATTTGGTTCTAATATCTCATAAAACGCTTTCAGTATAGCGTTTTGAAGCTTTTGCTTATATGGGAGGTGCCACGCCCTCTTGTTCGAATTTGCTCAGTTTTTTCTCAAAGCTTGCTCTTACAATTTTTAGTATTTATGCGTATTTTGGTTGCATTGTCGTGAAAAATACTCCTAAAATTGCATTTTGAATATATTTTTTGTATGGGCGGTAGGCGTGTCCATTGACCGATTTCGTTCATTTTCAATCCCACGAGCTAACTTTGATGGCGAAGGCAGTGTACCAAATTTCATTGAAATATCTTGCTCAGTTTTCCCAAAAAGTGTATTTCAACACACAGCCAGCCACCCAGCCAGCCAGCCAGCCACCCAGCCTGCCAGCCAGCCAGCCAGACAGACGGACATGGCTATATCGACTCAGGAGGTGACGCTGATTAAGAATATATATACTTTTCTATATCTGCCACGCCTCCTTCTCTGCGTTACAAACGGAAGGACAAAGTGAATATACCCTGGGTGTAGGGTATAATAAAAAGGATATTAAAAGTATTTGTTTCATAGTAAGCAGTTCCAAGATTCTAACTAGTAAGGGTGTTACATTTCGCTTGGCCAAAATATAATATACCCTACACTCCAGTATTTTGAAAATTTTGATTGAATTCACTTAGCTTTTAAACTTTTGCTTATATGGGAGGTGCCACGCCCTCTTGTCCGACTTCGCCTAGTTTTAACTCCGAGCTTGCAAATAATGTTTTTAGTGTTTGAGTAAAATTGTGTTGGGTTATCTCAAGAAACCCTTTCTATACAGCATTTTCAAATTTTTCCTTATATGGGAGATGCCACGCCCTCTTGTCCGAATTCATCTAGTTTTTTCTCAGACCTTGCATTTATTTATCTGAGTGTTAGAGTGTGTTGTTGATTGTATTACCACAAAAAACGCTTTCAGTATAACATTTTTAAACTTTTGCTTACATGGGAGGTGCCACGCCCTCTAGTTCGAATTCGCCTACTTTTTCCTCAGAGCTTATACCTACTATCCCTAATATTTATGTGTATTTTGCGTCTGTTATTCCAAAAAATGCTTTATTATTGCATTTTGAACATATTTTTTGTATGTACGGTAGGCGTGTCCGTACTGTACCAAATTTAATCGAATATACCTTGGGTGTAGGGTATACACAAAAAATATGCAGTTATTGTAAGTTATTATAGTTCCATAGTCTCTTTAAATTCAAATTGAAATGGTCGAATTTTGGCCGCAAGGCGAACTCTAGTATAAGTAAGTAAATAGGCAAACGAAATCGATTCAGTCCCTGTTTCTATAGCTAAATTTCATAGGACTATACTTTTTTTATAGTGGGCGGTGCCACACCCCTAAATGAAAAAAAACGCTCTCACTGCAAAATCACTGCATCGATTTTTACGAAGGCTTAACGCTATAGATAGAAATTAAAAATGAAAATGGATATAAAAGTATTTGTTTCATAGTGAGCAGTTCCAAGCTTCTAAAAAAAAAATATGCAGTTATTATTAGTAATAATAGTTCCATAGTCTCTTTAAAGACAAATTGAAATAGTCGAATTTCGGCCGCAAGGCGAACTCTAGTTATGTGTAAATAGTCCATTGATGTCCATCGTGCATAAAAAATTATTCAGGCTTAAAGATCCCTAAAATCAGTTTTTTGCAAATATCTCGCTAAGGTTAACTACTACAGAAAAATGTCTCCAATTTTGTAGCTCAGGAAGTTTCCTACAAAAATACGTAAAAAATGTTTTCGTACGACTTGTAAGTAGTTTAGTAGATAACCGAATTTAAATAGATGTAAGCAGTTATAATATATATCCTACGTATAAGTTTATATTAAAATGTCGTACTTTTTAATTGTCATAACTCTTCAGCGAGGAGTTGTAGAAAAAAAATTAAAAGACCGTTTAAAAGATAATTAGATTCTCTATATTCTGTTTTCAATTTTTTTTCGAGCGAGTCATGGCCAAAAAACAAATATTCTTTTAAAACCCTAAAGCCCGACTAGAAATTTGCTTAGGAATGCCTAAAAATACATTAGGCCCTAATTGGGAAGCAATGGGGTTAGCCTAAATTAGGAATACCTATTACTTGCCTAGTTAAGTAGGCTTTGGGTTTGCCCAAATTAAGTTTGCCTAATAAACGCCTAATGCGGTGGTCATAGTGCTAAACGAACAGTTGCCGAATTTCGTTTGCCTAACGAAAACCTAACGTGGGGGTCATAGTGATAAACGAACAGTTGCCTAGTTTCGGAATGCCTAACAATTGCCTAGTTAGGCAGGCTTAAGATATTCCTAAATTAGGTTTGTCTAATGAACGCCTAATGCGGTGGTCATAGTGATAAACGAACAGTTGCCGAATTTCGTTTGCCTAAAGAAAACCTAACGCGGGGGTCATAGTGATAAACGAACAGTTGCCTAGTTTCGGAATGCCTAACATTTGCCTAGTTGGGCAGGCTTAAGATTTACCTAATGAACGCCTAATGCGCTTGTCATAATGAAAAACGAGAAGTTGCCGAATTTCGGTTAATCTGGGGAAAAAGTAATGCGATATTAATGAGAACATTTGAAGCTGCTCCAAAATTAAATAATGTAAATGTACGAATAAAATGTTTGTTCTAATCTTTAAGATAAAATATTATTAAGAACTTGAATTTTTTAAGTGCTTTTATTGCTCTCAAAAAGTAGCATTTTCATTTTATTAGTACCTCGATTATTACCACACGAACTTAAGATCATGACAGCTGTCATAGTTTTTTTACCAGGGACTCCATTGCGAATTTTCTTTTTTCTACGTGCTTATACAAGCATAAATAAAATGTCGTCTAAAACACAACTACATATTTTTTATATTCCTTTCGTGCCAAAAAACTCATTTGTTTCAAAATATTCTTAGGACTTTGCCATTTTTATTTGTGGTGGTGGTTGGTAATCGGTAGAACACCAAAAAATGTAAGATTCATGGGACGAACAACTTCTCTTAGTTCCGATATAGCCATCGGAAGATCGGGATATGGCTTTATGAAAACCGGAACCTTAAATCCGATTCATGATTTTCGAAATATGGCAAATTTTCGAAAATTTTGACCAGTTTTTTTTAAAGCCTTTTTTTTTAAGTCTGCCATTTTAATTTGTTCGATATATATGTATTAAGGATGCGAATTTTTGGGCCTTTTGGCGATCCCGAGATTTTCGGGATTATAAATTGCAATCCCGAAATTGAAAAAAAAAAGCAACACTTTAAATTTATGCGGTTTTTTTTAAAAAAAATAGAGCAATTCTAACCAAAAATAGTAATTTTCACTGCATTTACCAGATCTGAATCCGAATCGGTCTATCGAGTACGGTTTTTGAGATGTCCTTAACTAAAAGTTCAAAAAATATGATTTTTGAGGTTACATGGAGTATGTACGAAATTATTTTCTATTAAATGCAGCATCTAGTTCTATTCTTTAGCCGTGTTTTTTTGACGCGTATATAAAATTGTGGTAATTTTCAAATTGCGATAACTTATAAATTGTGAGTCGTACGATAAAAAGTCAAGGGTCTTTTTCAGGGAGAACCACATGCTCTACAAATAATTTTGATCTTTTGTAAAAATAATATTTAGATAAATAATAATTATTTAGAAGTTATTTAAAAAAAAGTGATTTTTTGCCGTTTATCGGCGCTTATCCAGTTTTTATTGAATAAATCCTAAAAGATAAATTTTTTAAAATATAAAATGAAAAGTTTTTGTAGAGAACGTGATTCTCCATAAAAAAGTTCCACAGAGTTTTTATTGTGTGACTCACTGTTCATGAGTTATTGCAATTTAAAAATATACAATTGTATATACGCGTCAAAAGGAACGCGGCTTTTGTCTTCAAAATAAGCTATGATATAGTATCAAAGGATTTTCTTATAAAAAGATACGATCATTTCAAATGGTATCATGAATTTATAACTCATTTTGAAGGCACAAAATAGTACTATATAACGCATTCAATAGAAAATAGTTTCGAGTGTCCTCCATATAACCTCACAAATCGTGTTATTTCAACTTTGAGTTGAGGATATCTCAAAAACCATACGTGATAGACCAATTTTGAAGCCAGATTCAGATTGAGAATTGACAGATACTTCGAAAACTAATATTTTTGTTGAGAATTGTTCCTATTTTTTTATTTTAAACTGCATAAATCTAGCTTTTTTTTTTTAAATTCAATTACCAACAAAATGAGTAATGTCGGATCAAAATCGGTGCTTGTTCAACAGAATTAAATAATGTTTACCTAATTTTTTTAACTTGATTTCATATTTTTGATAAAAATAGTTTTAATCAATCCCGGGATTTGCATGGACTCTACCCTTCACCGCTTGTCTAAATAGAGTTAGGAATCAAATCATCCATCGGCAGCCCTGACATTTAAGTTGTTGTTTGGTTTGTCGATAAAATTCTAATAAAATGTAGTTCGCAAAAGTATTTTGCATCTTGGATTAAACATAATCGTAAGTGCTTTTGTTCTTTCTAATCAATAAATCAATTTAAGCGATAGCGTAATCATTTTCTCATGAAGGAATACCTGTACCTACAACAACTGAGCCAGATTCTGAAGCAGACGCCGCAACAATAAAACTCCCCAAATCCTAGTCAAAGTATCACTGTCAACATTGGGACAATGCCTTTCTGGTATTATGACAAAAAAGAGTTGAAAGACACACCATCTGTATTGGATGACATAACATTGGACACGGAACGTCGCTGTCGCAAAGAAGGCGCACCATTCATCATGAGTTGTGGCACCGAAATAGGCCTTGGACACAATATCATTGCTACCGGTGTGGTGTACTTTCATCTCTTTTATATGTTTCATTTTAAGAGCTTTCCGCGTTATGTCACTGCATGCTGTGGCCTCTTCTTGGCGGGCAAAGTAGAGGAAACGCCCAAGAAATCCAGGGATATCATAAAGATTGCACGTAGACGTTTAACGGACACGCAATTCTATTCATTCGGAGAAGATCCAAAGGAGGTGCGTTAGTAGAAAACTAAATATATTATTATTTGGGTAAATTTTTCTTCAATTCTCTTATAGGAAGTTATGACTTGGAGCGTATTCTGCTGCAAACCATAAAATTCGATCTCCAGGTGGAACATCCGTACACATTCTTGCTCAAATATGCGAAATGCTTCAAAGGCGATCAGCAGAAACTTCAAAAAATGGTGCAAATGGCATGGAATTTCGTAAATGATTCCTTAAGCACTGTCGTCTGTCTACAGTGGGAACCAGAGATGATTGCAGTTGCTCTGATACATCTTGCTAGTAAATTAAGTAAATTCACTGTCGCTGATTGGGTTGGCCGTCAGCCGGCGCATTTTCGTTATGCTTTAAGTTGCGAACTGGCGCTTAAATTTAACTGCACCAAAGCAGACGAAGACGTATACTTAAAAATTTGTTTACGAAATAATGCGCAGCTTTCTTGAAAAATGTTTTGAGATAATTACGTTTTTCTTTCCGGGTTGAAGAACAAATGCAGTGATATTCAGATATGTATATGTTACTATTTGAAATCGAACTGCATCCTTTAGTCAAAAACATTTTTCTAGGGTTGTCACGTTATTTCTTAACAGTGTCCAATGAAATTAATTTTTTTTCTTTGCAGATGCTTTAGTTAAAACTTTTTTAAAATCGAAAGAAGATCTTAGTGAGTATACCATCATAAAATCATTGGCATCAGCTCTTCATCCTGCAGGGATTGGAATGGTGGTCGTGCTGCACGTGATAAAAAAAAGGTTTTTGATTGAAACCCGCAGCAGATTTTATTTCTAAATTTTTTTTTAAGTTTTACTATTGACTTTTTGGTTGTAAATTGTCACTTTAAATGCAAAAAGACGTTACAACGAAATAACTCAAATTCATTTCAGAGTGCACTTCTACAATTTTTCTTATTTCTAGCGATATGTCGAAACATGTTGTTACGTCCTTTTGCATTTTAGTGCCGATATGTTGATACATATCTATTTAATAAACTTAGCATGGAAGACGAAACTAATCGAATGACTGATTTTCAACTGCTTACAACTTCAAAGTTAAGACAAGAATTGAAATTTTTGTTTACAAACTTAATTCTTTGAGTTAAAATGGAAGCTTAAGTCAAACCAAGTTTTTAATGAAAATTTCAATAGGCTGATATTAACGATTGATTTATAGTAACCCGATTCGTTTCGTCTTCCATGCTAATGTTATAATTAAAGGCAACTTCTTCAAGATTTCCTTTCTATACATGATTCATTCATTCTTCCAAACAATTGTTTCATTAAAACCCTATTTTATTAAATTTAACGGTTCAAAAACTAAATAAGGATTGTCAGGTATGTCTGCAATTGTATTTGAGGAGTTTTTTTTCAAAAGGGCTTATAACCAAAACGAGGCAAAAGAAGTATCATAATATTAATTGCCTGATACTTTGTTATAAATAAATAAAATTGGGTTCTTTTTTCACGAAAAGTTTACCTGATGGCTTGAAATTAATTCTATTTAGTTAACCACAATTTTATGTACGCGTCAAAAAAAACACGGCTAAAGAATAGAACGAGATGCTGAAAATTACTATTGTTGGTTAGAATTGTTCTATTTAAAAAAAAAAAAACCGCATAAATTTAAAGTGTTGGTTTTTTTTCAATTTCGGGATTGCAATTTATAATCCCGATAATCTCGGGCTCGCCAAAAGGCTCAAAAGTTGGCATCCCTAATACATATATATCGAACAAATTAAAATGGCAAAGACTCGAAAAAAAAGCTTAAAAAAAAACTAGTCAAAATGTACGAAAATTTGCCATATTTCGAAAATCATGACTCGGACTTAAGAGTTTTGTAAACAAAATTTGTAGTGAATTAAAATACCATTCATTTGGCACCAATATTTTTAAATTCTATCAAGAGGTTCCAGTTTTCATAAAGCCATATCCTGATCTTCCGTTTTCTGTATCTCCGTAAGTTTTTGGAAAACGGAACTAAGAGAAGTTGTTCGTCCCATGAATCTTACATTTTTTGGTGTTCTGCCGATTACCAACCACCACCACAAATAAAAATGGCAAAGGCCTAAGAATATTTTGAAACAAATGAGTTTTTTGGCACGAAAGGAAAATAAAAAATATGTAGCTGTGTTTTAGACGACATTTTATATATGCTCGTAGAAAAAAGAAAATTCACAATGGAGTCCCTGGTAAAAAAACTATGACAGCTGTCATGATCTTAAGTTCGTGTGGTACTAATAAAATGAAAGTGTTACTTTTTGAGAGCAATAAAAGCACTTAAAAAATTCAAGTTTTTAATAATATTTTATCTTATAGATTAGAACAAACATTTTATTCGTACATTTACATTATTTAATTTTGGAGCAGCTTCAAATGTTCTCATTAATATCGCATAACTTTTTCCCCAGATTTACCGAAATTCGGCAACTTCTCGTTTTTCATTATGACAAGCGCATTAGGCGTTCATTAGGTAAATTTTAAGCCTGCCTTACTAGGCAATTGTTAGGCATTCCGAAACTAGGCAACTGTTCGTTTATCGCTATGACCCCCACGTTAGGTTTTCGTTAGGCAAACGAAATTCGGCAACTGTTCGTTTAGCACTATGACCACCGCATCAGGTGTTTATTAGGCAAACTAAATTTGGGCAAACCCAAAGCCTACTTAACTAGGCAAGTAATAGGCATTCCTAATTTAGGCTAACCCCATTGCTTCCCAATTAGGGCCTAATGTATTTTTAGGCATGCCTAAGCAAATTTCTAGTCGGGTAAATTAAGTAAATTCGCTGTCGTTGATTGGGTTGGTCGTCAGCCGGCGCATTTGCGTTATGCTTTAAGTTGCGAACTGGCGCTTAAATTTAACTGCACCAAAGCAGCCCAAGGGGTACGTATACTTAAAAAATTTTTTACGAAATAATGCGCAGCTTTCTTGAAAAATGTTTTGAGATAATTACGTTTTTCTTTCCTGGTTGAAGAAGAAATGCAATGATATTCAGATATGTATATGTTACTATTTGAAATCGAACTGCATCCTTTAGTCAAAAACATTTTTCTAGGGTTGTCACGTTATTTCTTAACAGTGTCCAATGAAATTAATTTTTTTTCTTTGCAGATGCTTTGGTTAAAACTTTTTCAAAATCGAAAGAAGATCTTGGTGAGTATAGCATCATAAAATCATTGGCATCAGCTCTTCATCACTGCAGGGATTGGAATGGTGGCTGTGCTGCACGTGATAAAAAAAGGTTTTTTATTATTTTATTTCTAAATTTTTTTTTAAGTTTTACTATTGACTTTTTGGTTGTAAATTGTCACTTTAATGCAAAAAGACGTTACAACAAAATAACTCAAATTCATTTCAGAGTGCACTTCTATAATTTTTCTTATTTCTAGCGATATGTCGAACCATGTTGTTACGTCCTTTTGCATTTTCGTGCCGATATGTTGATACATATCTATTTAATAGACTTAGCATGGAAGACGAAACAAATCGAATGACTGATTTTCAATTGCTTACAACTTCAAAGTTAAGACAAGAATTGATTAAGTCAAACCAAGTTTTTAATGAAAATTTCAATAGACTGATATTAACGATTGATTTTTAGTCACCCGATTCGTTTCGTCTTCCATGCTAATGTTATAATTAAAGGCAACTACTTCAAGATTTCCTTTCCATACATGATTCATTCATTCTTCCAAACAATTGTTTCATTAAAATCCTATTTTATTAAATTTTACGGTTCAAAAACTAAATAAGGATTGTCAGATATGTCTGCAATTGTATTTATTTTCAATAAGGACTGTTCCGTAATCCGTGTGGTTTCAATTATTTTCCATTTTGGAAGCTTTTGATGAAAATGGTAAGTCACGCGATAAAAAGTATCAGAATCTGTTTTGTGGAGAATTACAGGCTCTACAAATAATATTGATTTACATTTACGAGAAAGTAGCCGTTTAGGAAATATTCGATAAAATCGAATTTTTCGTCTTTTTGCGATTTTTTAAGAAAATTACCTAACGATTACTTTTTTGTTAATCCGAACTTATATTTATTGTACAACCTACAATTCTCCACAAAAGATATTCCAATTTTTTTTATCGTTTGACTCACGGTTTTAATCAAAAAGCCTCCTAAATAATAAGTAATTGAAATCACACGGATTTCGGAATAAACCTGAATTATCTTTAATGTGATCAATTTTAATTTAGCATATTAACAATTCTTAAAAAATTAAGATAGAAATAAGAAATAATATTTTTAATAAATTACTAAAAAAATACAGAGCTATTTTTAATTTTATTGATTTGAAGATTATTATGAGTTAGGCGTGAAATAGGGCCCAATTGGTTTTGCCTAAGCAGAATGTTAGGGTCAAGTGCGAAATCCCAACGATGGCCTAGTTTGGTAAGCCTCAAATTTTCCTAAATACGAACGCCTACCTAATTAGGCCGGCATTAGGCATTCCTTATTGGGAAAATGTGGGGAACACCGTTACATCCGATATGAGGGCCTTGTTAGGCTCCCGCGTTTGGGCCTAACGTTCTGGTTAGGCAAAACTAACAAGGCCCTAATTGTCGCCACACAAAATTTTCTAGTCGGGATGTATGCCATAGTGACAAAAATTCTGGTGGATTTTTCTTGAATATATTGTAGTTAAATTGTTTGGCTAAAGTCCACCGTCGCTCGGACCTAGTTTTGGAGATATGGCCATCGAAAGATCGGGGTATAGCTTTTATAAAAACCGATATAAGTTCTGAATCTCTTGACGGATTTTAAAAGTATTGATGTCATATGAAAGATATTTTAACTGACTACAAAATTGTTTTGCAAAAGTTTTAAATCTAAGTTATAGTTTTCAAGATATGGTGGTTTTATGAAAATTTTGACCAGTTTTTTTTTAAAAGCTATTATTAATTAAAAAAAATACCTTGTTAATCTTTAGCTGCAGTATCAAAATATGGAAACCTTATCAATTTTTCTTCATTAAATATGCCATTTGTAGCTGAATTTGCATCGTTAGGACATTTTTTTATAGAAAAACAAAAATTAAACTAAAGAAATTTTCATGAAATTTAGCAAATATTGCAGCACCACCACTAACAAAAACAGCGCTAACAAAAACAACAACAGCACCACCACGTTAGGCCAGGAATCGCAACCTTGACGACAATATCTGGTCTGGCGTTCGAGTCGTTACAATAACAACGACACCACCAATAACAAATACAATGACACCACTAACAACAACAACAACACCAACGACAATAACACCAACAACAACATTACAAAGATTAACATTACAAACGACAACATTACAAACAACAACAGCATCACTATCAACAACAACAACAATACAACCAACAACAGCAATACAACTTACAACAACAGCAGCACTAACGACAACACTAACAACAACCACACTAGCAACAACACGAACAAAACAACAATGCTAACAAAACAACAACACTAGAAAAACAACAACACAACTAACAAAAACAACATCAACAGCACTAACAAAACTACTAAAAACAACATCAACAACACCACTATCAACAACATCAACAACACCACTATCAACAACAACAACACTAACAAAACAACAACAACAACACTAACAAAACAACAACACTACTCACAACAACAACACTAACGAAACAACAACAACGAAGTCGACAACACCATTATCAACAACAAAATGAAAATTTTTATTCAAAAACTACTACTTTTTATAACAAAAATGTTATAAAAAATCTGCGGCGCTTTTTTTACAAAATTTTATTAAATAATTCAGTCATCAGGTTATGTAACTGTTTAGAAAAAGAAGGTCTTAGCCACCTTACGGTGAACACTCAATTTATTTTAAAAATCCAGTAACTGGCGCCCACACAAATACGATTGAGGGTCCGTGGCGCCATGTCAAAAACGCTTTACATGTATTTAACAGAAGAAAACAATTTTATGAAGGCTATATTGAAAAATTCATGTCCCTTAAAAAATGTAAAGCAGAGGGGATTGAGCTAATGGAGGAATTTTTTAAATATGCCGGAGAATTGCGTAAACTTGTTTCCTACGAAGCAGAGAACGATGATGATGATAATGTTGTAGATGAAGACATCTTATAAAATCAAATAAAAATTTAAATTTTTCTACTTTTTTTTATTTTTTTGGAAAAACTTTACAAGTATTGGAAATCAGGTACAAATGGCAAACCTAATAAAAGAAAATAGATTGGCCTTTCATATTTTCTTAGTAAAGTTATGGATTGATGAGACGTTTTTTTTAAAAAAACTGGTCAAAATTATCCTTAAATCGCCATATATCGAAATTTAAGACTTTTGTATCTAGTTAACATACCTTTCATATGACACCAAAATTTTTAAAATCCATCAAGGGACTCAGATCTTTTACCTGTTTTCATAAAAGCTATATCCCGATCTTCCGATTGCTAAATCTCCGAAACCAGGCCTGAGCGACACTTTTTTGTTTTTGTTGTTGTTGTTGTAATTAATTCCCGAAGCCATATTTTGGCAAAAAAAAATTTGGCTTTGGGAGCAACGCTTGACTTGTTACAATTGTTTAATGTGATTAAAATGTTACGATGCGGTCAGTGACCAATGAAAATAACAAAAACCCAAATTAAACTTAAACACGTATCAAATCAGAAAAATAGTTTTATTGTTGTACATATATTAAAACGGACAACGAAAGTTACTTTTTTACATAACTTCATTTATTTAGGTCTAGGTCAATTTAACATATTATTCAAATTGTGTAACTTTATTATCAAGTTTTTTAAGTTTTGTCATATTAGACGTTTATTTTTCATACATATCGGCATTTCCACAGAAAAGTAAACTGTGAGACTGTCGCAGATCGTGGCCATAAATAGGTAAAATTTGAAAGTGCTATGGATTTTAAAAAAATGTACGCCAATCGTCAGATAATACTTCGGGACGAAAAAAAAAAGCTATATAATTGTGTTTTGGTTTAGTAACACAGTGGGTTAAAAGTTAGACTTTAACGGCAAAAATACTCTATGGAACTTTTAACATTAGAAACTGCTGGATAAACGCTCTAGTCAATTTATTTAAGTCGGATGCACTAACCGTTAGAAAGTATATTGTTAATTCTTTGTTAAAAATATTTTTTTTTTTTTGCCGATTTTATGTGAATTAAAGTGGTTTTTTCAAATATTAAAAAAAAGAAATGGTAAAAATGGAAAAATTGCAAAACTTTGACATTAAAAAAAATATATATAGGGTATTCCTTAAAACACGTAAATGCCTCAAAAACCTCGTAAGCTCGTAATAATTGTCAAAATCAATACGAATTTTGACAGCTTTACGAACTAACGAGGTTTTTCAGGTCTTTAGAAGTTTAAAGTAATACCCTAATAAATTTTCAGATTTTCATTATTTTTCAATATAATATGTTGGAAAGTACATATGTTTTATCGAAATGCAAAGTTCCTGCTGCCTTTTTTGAGAACTTTTTTTTATAAAATTTTTTCTGTTGCAGTTTTTGACGGGTCAAAATAAATAGACTTTTTTGGAACGCTATTTTTAATTCGTTTGCATCGAAATATGTCCAAATAGCATACTGGCAAGAAAGTAAATGCATTTGTTTGAGTTTTTATATATAACACGAGAATTATGGTGATTTTTTGAAAATTTTTACTCAAAAAGCCTAAATCAGTAAATTTTGAAAACTTTGACATCAAAACAAAACTATACATTTTCGAATTTTCGTAATTTTCCAATATAATATGTGGCCAAGTATGCTCAATCGAAATAGAAAGTTCGTGCTGCCTTTTTTGAGTGGGCGTGGCCTTCCGTTTTTTGTCACGTGCGTCTGCCTTAATATTTACATGTATCTTGGAATTATTCTATCGACCGCGCCCAGCTTTTACACCTTATATAGTGCTCCTCAAGTGCTTCACCAAAGTCCAAAAAAGAAAAATAATTTTTGATTTTTTCTTTGTTTTTCTTAACGTTACAAACGTACTATTGTCATGTGCATCATCATGGAAATACCCATGTATGTTTTTTTTACTGATAGTGTGTAGACTAGAGTTTTTTAAACTATTTTTGTTGAGGCACACAAAAAACATATGTACGGGGTCCGGCACTCGAAGTGTAACCAACTTCAGACCATTCGCGCAGCTGACCCACTGGCATCAGCTGTCTAAAAATTTGCTAAACGACAGTTTGGAGTGTTGTTTACAAGCGAACAAAAGCATTTTGCCAAAAGTGAACGCAAAAAAGTGATCGGGGAGGATGGATTTCAAACGTAATAGTGTGATTGCTTTATATTTCGCTGAAAAATCACAACCAGCGATTGTTCGTGAGCTGGAACACCTAAATGTGAGTAAAGTTTTTGTTTATCGCATTATAACTCGTTACAATAATACTGGTAGCATCGCAAAACGTCATGGAGGTGGTCATCAAAAGACTGCAACGTCACGTGAGATGGTTCAAAAAGTGAAAAAGCGACTTGAGCAAAATCCTCGATAAAGTGCCAATCAAATGGCAAAAGAACTGAAAATATCCGACCGTATAACCGACCCATACTGAAAAATGAGCTTAAGGTCAAGCCTTACAAGATCCAAAAAGCGCATGATCTCACATCGAAGCAGCAACAAGTTAGACTTCAGAGAGCGAAGGAGTTGCTTCGCTTGGCCGAAAGCGATGAATTTCCGAACATTGTGTTTTCTGACGAGAAAATTTTTCCAATTGAGCAATTCGTGAACTCTCAAAACGATAGGGTTTACTTGACCGACCGTTCATACAAGAATTTGAGCCATCGATGGTTTGGGCCGCTGTAACCGCCGTTGGGCGCTCCCCAATCGTTTTCATTCAGCCTGGCGTCAAGGTAAATGCCAAATATTATCGGGAAAGTATTCTGGAGGCTGCTTGGAAGCCGTGGGTAGACAAACATTTCGGTGGCAGACCATGGACGTTTCAACAGGACTCGGCACCGTCTCACAAAGCACGAGTGAGCCAAGAATGGCTGAAAATCAACGTTCCGAACTTCATTACGACCAGACAATGGCTCTCGAATTCACCAGCCGCGAATCCAATGGATTATTTTCTCTGTGCCATTTTGAAGTGCAAGCTCCGAACTAAAAGATACACCAGTCTTGAGGCACTGAAAACAGCCATTGTCCGCGAGTGGGCCAAAATACCGGCAAGTCACATTCGGGAGTTTGCGATTCGTTTTTGGACCGTCTCAAGGCCATAGTCAAGGCAAAAGGTCATATCGAGCAAAAGTGAATTGATTCTGAATTTTGTATTATTTTCACACATTTTGTACTTTGAAATAAATAAAAGTAATATTCCAAACTGAATTTATGGCCTTTTGAATTGGTTACACTTCGAGTACCGGACCCTGTATATATAACCTGCTTCAATATATTTTGTTTGTTTCCTTTTTGCTTTCAAACAGGTGTAGTGGTTGAAAGAATAGAAAATAATAATTCTGAGCTCATAATAATAATATTTACTGATGGCGCAAAGATTTTATAGTAGTTTATACAATTTTTCATATTAAAGCCAAATTTCATCCCAAAAACCAAAAAAATCGTTTAAATCAAGGAGAACATATTTATTACATTTTTGACGCATTTTACTTAAGTTTTAAGCATTTTTCGTGTCCCCTAGTGAAATTTTTCGTAAAATATTTTTAAGCCCATTACAGCAGTTTTTGGAAAAAAAGGGTCAAAAAGATTCGTAAAAATAGGATATAATGGGTTAATATATTCTAAGAAAATATTCCTTGTATGATTTTATCATGACCTTGGGACAAGTTTTATCCAAAATGTTGTTTTAAAATTTTACAGTGGGATGAAATTTCGAAAATACGTTTTTTTTTTTGGATTCAAGCTTCGTAGGGTGCTTTTAAGTTTCGAAAATATGGTAACCCTAGTGTTTTTCGAAGCAAATTTTTATGACAGTTGAAAAGTTTGACATTTTTTAGGGTAACTTCCTTCAAAACTCGTGTTTTAGTTCGTATTGTAAAATTGTGTGTTATTCACTTGAAAAAATCAATCCTTTGAAAAAATGGAACCATCTCGTGAAAATTTCCATGCGGTGATTTTTTACGATTTTCGGGTAACAAGGGTGTATCGGTCGACTGAAAAATGTTTTTCGGTACGAAGCACCATCCGAAACCAGAGTGTATAAGTGGTCAAAAGAGTTCAAGTACGGACGGACTTCACTCAAAGACGAGCCACCCGAAGTTCGTCCTCCTTTGTTTGGTTTACTAAAAAAGTAAGGAATTGTTGTATGTTATTTTTTACAAAGTTATTATTTTTATATGTACTTGAAGTGGAGTGTCAGGTTCCACTGCAATTTGCATTGTACATGTCTTTAAATTGCTCTTTTATGTCGGAAGTGTTTGAGTTCACTATCATAGTAAGAACCGTTTTAGCGCTTTGGTCTGCAAATTCATTACATGTTATGCCTATGTGACTTAGGACCAGACAACTTTTATTTTTGTAAAATTATTTGTAATAATGTGCCTTATTTCAGCAATGTAGAAATTGTTATTTTGTGTATTTTCTAAAGGTTGAATGAAGGGCAGAGAATCAGAACATATAGCGAAGTTTCGTTTTTGTTTTGCAAATAACTTGACAGCTTCAAAGATTGCTATCAATTCTGCACTGTACACGGTGATCCAGAAGCAAATTATTTACGTGTAAAAGTGTCGCTAAAATCGGTTTCGATGAAAAAAATTTGATTTTTTTTTTTGCTGATTCAGAATCTGTTTTTAACGAAACTAAAAATACCTTTTAATAAGTATTTTAATGAATTCTTCAATTAAAAATACGTGGTCACACACATAAAATTGCATAAGGTTACGAAGATTCTGGGAGGTGATAGAGAAGGCCTAGGCTAACACAGAATTGCACCCGAAAAGAGGGTCGAAAATGTACCCCTAAGAAGTTATAGGGTTAAAATTGATTTTCTGACTTCTTTCAGAAAAAAAATTTTCTTGGATCACCCTAACGTTTTAGGGAAAACATTTTTATGTCAAAGTTTTAGCAAATTGTAAGAGCTTTCAGATAGTGTATATGGTTTATAGGGTTTAAAAGGATTTCGCAAAGTTCTGGACCTTTAAAGTTGATATTTTAATTTTTTCCCCCATTTTTTGACTTATTTTTTTTTTTTTTTTTGGCCTATTAAAATATCCTTTTATAATTTATTTAAAAATTTTCGTGAAATTTCCTTTAATCCGATAGTACATTTGACATACCAGTTTTTTGATTGAGGTCAGAAAAAAATACTTTTCCGTTTGAAGGCTCCAGTAGCTCTTTATCTATCAGCACGCACATCATAGCAAAATTAGTCTTGGTCTTGAGTCTTGTTCTTGGTCTTGGTAATTTTGCGAGACCAAGACGCTGATATTTCTGTAAGACCAAGATTGGTCTTGGTCTTGCTCACGATAATCGTCGAGACCAAGACATATTTTTAATTGAAGAATTCCTAAAATACTTATTAAAAGGTATTTTTAGTATAACTTTTAAACGGGATCAAATAGGATTTCGTTAAAAACAGATTCTGAATCAGCAAAAAAAAAAATCAAATTTTTTCATCGAAACCAATTTTAGCGACACTTACACGCAAATAATTTTCTTCCGGATCACCGTGTGTAATGGAAGCAACGATGTTTTCATATAACTGTGTACATTAGACCTGGCGCAACGATGTATATACAATTTTTTATTTTTTTTTTTTTAATTTCATATGCAGCTAGCTATACTAATATGAGCTTTAGTTATAAGATTACCGTCTTAAATTTTTAAGTCGATCGGAGTGTGCCGAGCTGTGCCGGAATGGGCTCAAAGTTCTAAATTATTGAGCCAAGCAAAGATCTATGTACAAAAAAAAACTTTTTTGTTATTTTCAAGACCTCATATTTATTTTTTGCCAACGATTATCATTCTCAGACTGAAACTCCACCCAGAAAGGTAGAACTTTTCCATTTTGCAGATGAACAGAAAAGTTCAAACCTGGGTACAATGTTTGCAATGCGAAATAATTTGGGCTCACAGTGAATATCTTCCAAGATGACAAGTAATTTTTGTGTGCGAATCTTGCTTCTAACTTTAATTACACCATTTGAGGAGTTATTTTTCAGAAGAGCTTATTTCCAAAATGAGGCAAAAGTAAAGTCAAACACATTACGTGGCATAATAATAGGTTATTTGAGCGGTATCATTTTGTTATCTTAATGAAATATCATTTATAGGTAATTTAATTACCTTAAATTTGACATACACTACGTTTGAACATAGATATTGGGTCTTGAGATATTTGTAATTAAGGGGAACCATCTTTTTTCTTTGGTCCAAAAACCGAAAATGACCGATGTCTCGGAAACGGCGTGAAAGAAAAAAAATGTGATTTTCGGAATTAGCCGCCGATATTCAAAGTTCATTTTGGCTGCAAACTAGTGTTATTAATTTTAAGGTATAATAGGTCAGAGTGTGATGTCACAAGTAGAGGGGGGGTCTAAGAAAATGTGACAGAGTGTGACATTGGGGAGGGGGGTCTAAAAATCCTGAAGTTCGTGTGACTTAATTCATGGACAGCCACTTATATGCTTAGTTAAATACATATTGTACTTATATCGATACGTCAAAATCAGAAAACTGTAAAATTGTTGTTGTTTTGATAGTTAATTTTGACAGTACTTGCTACCAAGAAAGAAGAACAAGAAACATCTCAGTTACTGACGTTACCTTGTTAATTGTATCATGTCCCAGCCCTTCAAATCTCAAGCTAGAGGTACCAAAATTTGACACAAGATGAGCCAAGTGTGCAGATTTTGAAAAACGCTGTCGAAAAATGGCATTTCGAGATAATTCAATTTAAAGTACTGTAGAAAGAACAAACCATCATTTAAACCTTGGAAAAAAAATTATTCAATTAACACTAACATAATGAGTAAATGACTACCGCTTACACACAACACTTAAGCATATTGACAGAATTGAATCTGTCATTTTTAAAAGGGGATATGTGCCGCTCGGCCGAAATTTTTTTTTTGCTAAATTGCATATTATTGATGTACACCTCTTAAGGCTGAAAAATTGCAAATCTTTACTTTGGTTATTATAGGATTATTTACTTGCAATAAATTTTGTTCAGGTTTAAAATGGGATATGCGAATCACATATCGCTTTTTAAAACTGAAAACTTGTATTTTTTCATAACCAAGGCAAGCACATGAAACTTGTGTATCACTTGGTTATAAAAAAATGGTTAAATTTAAACAATGGAACAGTACATGGACCCAATAAAAAAAGTTCATTTGGAAGGTTAATCGTAAAAAAAGTAAAACTGAAAATATAGAAGACTTTTAGGCATGGTGGCCAAAAAAGTACATAAAAATTGCATGGGCCATTCCAATAAATAAATAAAAAAGAATAAAAACAAATCTTCGTTCAAAATATCAAGTTATAAACATTTTAAATATAAGAATTTTTTTTTAAATTTAATGGACTGTATTAGTAAATAAAGACTTTTGTTTTACTTTTTATTTCAAAGTCATTTTTTCATGTGCAAACCGTTGCACAATGGGAGATTGTGGCCATAAATAGGTAAAATTTGAAAGTGTCAGATAATACTTAGGGACGGAAAAAAAACTATAAAAGTTTAAAATTTTGTTTTGGTTTAGCAACACAGTGAGCCCAAAGTTAGACTTTAAACAGAAAAAATGTTCTACAGAACTTTTAAAATTAGAAACTGCTGGATAAACGCTCTAGTTAATTTGTTTTAAGCACGATCCACTAATGTAGCATATCGTTAGGAAGTATATTGTTTCTACTTTGTAAAAATTTTTTTTTTTGCCGATTTTATGTGAATTATAGTGATCTTTCAAATATTTAAAAAAAATGGTAAAAATGAAAAATTGAAAACTTTGACATTAAAAAAAAAATTACATTTTCTGATTTTCATTATTTTTCAATATAATATGTGGCCAAGTATGCTTAATCGAAATGCAAAGTCCCTACTGCTTTTTTTGAGAACTTTTTTTTTATAAACTTTTTCATATTGTGGTTTTTGACGGGACAAAATAAGTTGACTTTTTTGGAACGCTATTTTTAATTCGTTTGCATCGAAATATATCAAGATAGCATTTTGTCAAAAAGTACAAGCATTTAGCTTTTAAAAAAACAATTGTTTGAGTTTTTATGTATGATAGGTGAATTATGGTGATTTTTCGAAAATTTAAGCTCAAAAAGCCAAAATCGATAAATTTTACAAACTTTGACATTAAAAAAAAAAATACATTTTCTGATTTTCATTATTTTCCAATATCATATGTGGCCAGGTATGCTTAATCGAAATGCAAAGTCCCTACAGCTTTTTTTGAGATCTTTTTTTTCTATGAATTTTTTCCTGTAGCAGTTTTTGAGAAAAAAATATGTTTAATTTCTTTACATTCTGCAACGTTTTATAATATATTTATCAATTTTAAGCTTACAGTCTTCTTAAATTAAAAAAAAAATTTTAAGAGAAGGGTGACAGGTAAGGGGTATATTTCCTCCTTTTAATCCCCCTTGGGACTCACCCTTCCTTAAAATAAGCCAAGAGCATATTGAATTTAGTAATAAATGATGATTTCTAACAGAAATCGTACAAAAATTCCGACTCAATACTTCAATTATAAACTAAATTTTTTATTTTTTTTTGGTAACCTTTGTTTGTTGTTGGATAATTTGGTAGGTCATAAAAAATCAAATTGACTTTCAGTCAACTTCGTTATAATATTGGTTGTGGTGCTGATGGCTAACGTACGCATCTATCACACAATGCATTGCAATCCACACGAAAGGTTTCCCAGTAAAATTTTTACAAATAGTAAAAACAATAATACATTTTTTTTCTAATACATAATTGTTTTTTAAAAAAAAAAATTGCTAATTTTTAATATGGTACAGTAGAAAATGAAATTAAAAAAAGCCAAAACCGAAAAATTTCTATGACTATGTTTTTTTTTACCTATGCATTTTGCTTAATGTAAATCATTATCTGTTCAAAACAACAAAAATAAAAAAAAAATCATTTTTGGATTAACGTAATTTTTTTTAATATGTGGGTGAGTATGCTTAAACGAATTTTTTTTTTTTGTAAACTTTGTTATTTGACACTTTGGTAAAAGGTCATTCAATAACAAATTGATTTTAAGTCAACTTCAGATTGATGTTGCTTGTGGTGCTGATGGCTAACGCACGCATCTATCACTCCCACACTGGAGGTTCTCCTGGTTCAAATCTGTCCCCCAAGCTTTTTCTAGTGTCGATTATTTGTTCTGATGGTCTTTTCATATGTACTAAATAATATCTATCTTCGTCAAATATTTTCAGAAATATGATGAATGTTTTTTTTTTGAAGGCGTGGTACCGCCCATTTGTTCGGTGAACATTATTTGTCCTGATGATTTTTACACACTTACCAAATCTCATTTATCTGCGTCACATAGTTTCGGTGATATGATTAGTCAATTTTTTGGGGGGCGTGGCACCGCCCACTTTTTTAGTATATAGCTTAACCTTTTTTTGTACTAGCATAATATAAAAACTTCTTTAAAATCGGATACTTAGTTTCCGAGTTAATAAGGGACAAATACACAAACAAACAAAATCTATTTTATATAAAGTAGATTTTCGTTTATTCGTCATAACTTGAAAACTATAAAAGATAGCGCAAAATTTTTAACATTTTTGAAATAAGCGGGGTCAAGTTATTGAAAATTGATACCCATTTTGAAAAAAAATTCGGACCACGCCCCAACTTTGTATGGGAGGTAGGCGTGTCCATCGGCGGATTTTGTTCATATTCACAGATTTTTATTATTTTAATGTAAAAACATCTGTACCAAATTTCAATAGCCTAGCTCTATTATTACTATAGTAAGTTCGGGTAATGTGATGTAGGCATTTTTGTTTTTTAAATTACACGTAGTTATCAAAGCATAGCTGCTAGCACTTTATGTATTATGTTTTATTGATGTATTGTGCAGTATATTATGATTTGGGAGTTCTTTAGCGTCAGACAATCTTAAGCTATTTCAACAAAATTTAAAAAAGACAAAAAAAGTTAAAAAATAAAATTGGCGGGTAATGTGATATACTATATCCCAGGGGTTGAAATAAGAAAAAGTTATTACTGCAGAATTTTTTTTTTTGTTTTTAATTGCAATTTTTAGCAAAATTTTTTTAATGTCTTATTCAAGTGATGAATACTAAATATTAATATTAAATAACAGATATCATGGCAACGCGTTGCAACGGTTCAATTTAAAATTGAAAATTTATAGCGAAATTTTCTTCGAATGCATTTATAAAAATATGTGTAAAGTAGAGTTGCCGAGTACTTATTGTGGTTGCTACATTTTAGCCCAAATTGGTGAGGTTAGTCAACTAAAACAACGGTTATAAACTAAATAAAATGAGTATTTAGTTTCAACGATTAACGCAAAACAAAGTAATATGAATTAAGGTGAAAATTATTATTACAATTTTTTACAATATTCTGAAGTTATTACTGCAAATTTGAAGTTATTACTGCAGAAATAGGGTATTATTACAGCTTATTTCAATGCCTGCTATATCCCATATCCCAACAAATTGCATTTTCGGCAAAAAGATCATCGTGTTATGAAGAAACTTTAGTTGTGGAACTTTTACTTCAGGTAAGGAGTGATAAACATTACTAAAACCGCTTTTACAAAGCTTTAGCTCATTTTGCTTAAAAACTGTGACCTTTATATAAAAATATTGGACCAACAAATTGTTAATAAGGAAAAACGGTTTAAATTTGGGCCAAAAGGCCATCGTGCCAAACATTTTGCATTGCAAGTGGAACATCAAATATTTTCGGTGCCAGAAGTGCACTATATCACATTAACCGAATTTCAGTTTAAAAACAATCAGGTTATTTTTGAAAAGCACACTCCAGCAAATAAAAAATTCAATTGATTTATGGTTAGGTATATTCACCCACTAGCAGAATTTAATACTGCGGCTATGATATCAATTTTAGGCTAGATCCTAGCATAAATCACACACAAATAAAGTTTTTATTCACTGCTAAAATCGATTTTACCACACTGAAGGCAGAATAAATAAACGTGGGCGCTCAAAAACTTGCAGCACGTTTCTTTTTCAGTTACTGTGGTGTTGGCGAAAAAATCATAATCGAGAGTTGTTTATTTAAGGAAATATGCTGGTATATCACATTACCCGCCTATATCACATTACCCGAAGTTACTCTATATATGACCGCCGTTCCATACAAACCCTCCCATTGTGCGTTGGCGCTGGTTGGTCTGTCTGTTTTTTAAGTACGCAGATTACTGCTTGATATCAATATTAGTAGGTTGCCTTTTATATTTCGGGATTGGGCAACCCTAGTGTTGCAATCTGGCAACTGCCAGCTCTATCGTAAAGTTTGACATTTTTGATGTTATACGTACTCAGAACATTTTGACATACGAGCGCTATTTGTGTTGTTTACAGTAACTTAAAAGATTCATCTCGCAAAAAAAATGGAATTAAATCGTGAAAATTTTCGTGCAAATATTTTTTACAACTTTCGACGTGGATTAACTCAACAACAATGCATCGATGAACTTAATTCAATTTTTGGCGATGAAGCTCCATCAAGGACCAGTGCTTATCGATGGTATGGTGAATTCAACCGAGGTCGTAGTTCACTTCAAGACGAATTTCGTGAAGGTCGTCCAAAATCAGTTGTTGTTCCGGAAACCATTGATGCTGTTCGCCAACTGATATTGCAAGATCGTAATGTGACCTATCGTGAGATTGAGACAACCTTAGGCATTAGTGGGACCAGCATACATTCAATATTGCATGAACACCTGGCCGTAAAAAAGCCATATTTTAAATTATCAATGAAAAAATTGATTTTCTTAACTCACTGTAAACAAAACAAATAGCACTTGTACATCAAAACGTTGTGAGTACGTTTATGCTAAAAAATTTCAAACTTTATTATGGTGTTGCCAGATTTTAGCTATTGACATTAGTGTTGCCCAATCCCGAAATATAAAAGGCAACCCTCGTATCCCCCACCACGAAAATCGCCATAAAATAAGATTTACAAAACTTATGCAGTTTTTTTTAATTTCCCACAAGTTTAAGTTTTGTCACGTATCCCCTTTTAAAAATTACAGATTAAATTATCGAAGAAGGACAATTTAAATTATAGGGCGTTATTGCATAAATCCAATTGACTATCACTAGAGTAAGCATTTTATTTGGGAAACCGGCAAAACTGATCCGATTTTAATGATTTTTTTTTTTAAAGGAGCGAATGAAATATACTTCCGCCACAACTATTTACAAACATGCGTTTCTTTAAAATATTAATTTTATATATATAATTTTTATTTTTTTTGCATCTAAGTTTTGTAAATATTTTTTTTTTTTTTGCAAACGGCTATAGAGATTTTAACAAAATTTGGTACAATGTTGTATAAAAGTATAGCATAGTGATTGGAATCAGTTCTAACCTTGTAGATACTCATAGAAAGGCGTGGAAAATCCTTTAAAACTAAAATGTATTGGGCCATATTTCGCAAACGTGGTTAAGTTTGGTAGACAAGTAGTGCTGATTATAAATTGCGAAAAATGGATAGGATGGCAATAGTGTCACACCCACTTTTAAAGAATTGAATATTTTGATTCAATAGCGGCGCAATGGATTTTAATGAATTTTTAGAATATTGAAATCAAAAAAAAATTTCAAATTCTTGTTTTTCTAATTTTTGAAGGTAAACTTTTTTTAGATCAAAAATAGGTATGGACAAAGCTTCACAAAAAGTAAGAAGATAAAATTTCCTTTTAAAAGAATTTCTTAGGTTAAGAATTGATCGAAATATGACCAAATCGAACATAGCAATTTTTTTACCAGGTCGGAAAAATGGTTTCAATTCAAAAGCAAGGTGCCTTACGCAAAAAGAAAATGCTTTGAATGCGTCCAAAAAATATGTGTGAATTTTTTCGAACATATTATAATTTTTCAAAAATTGGCTAAAAAAAAAAAAAAAATCTAAAAAAAAATATACACTTCTTTCCTTCGGCACCTTGGTTTTTCATACCGCGAACTGATTCGCACTACGCCCTTCTTGCACGCAACTCTTCAAACAGTATGAACATATTGCTCTACCACATTCTGTGATCGGAATTAGAAGTTCAAATTAAGTACACATATATTTGAGCGATGGGCGCAAAAACGCCCCAAGTCGACTTAGGGCGTTAATGTCCGCAGCGCCTCAATTGTTATGTTATGTAATGTTATGTGATATAATGTTAAAATATGATTTTAAGAAAATTAAAAAATTAAAGCATTTATAGTTTTGGCATCTAATCTAGACCTAAATTTAATATACAATATAAAACCTGCAGACGAGAAACACAATTCGATGTTTAACTGACAACACCGAATGGTGTTAGTTTTTTTGTTTTGAGCGAGTGTCTGTCACTTCGATAACACCGATCAGAGTTCAAAACGTTAACATACGACTATCGGTGTTCAGTGTCGGTGTTTTATTGTATTTTAACACCGTTAGGATAAGTTCATTTTTAAACATCGATACATGCTTAAAAGGTAAATATCCGATCATCCGTGATAAAAAATTTCAAAAATTTTAAAATGTGTAGGGATAAACGAACCAAAGAGTCAACCTTCACCATCTCCAAATTTAATTAAATCTGATGATTTCAATGTCCAATATCAAACTAACTTTGGTTGGAACCGAAAAAAAAACAAAAAGTCGTTAAAGTGATCAACATTAAAAAGTTATAGCTTTGTAATCAATTAACATATAATTTTTAAAGAAAACTCGATTTAAAGGCAATTTATTGGCTTCAAATTGTTTCAAAAAATTTCAAAACGAATGTCTCAAAAAATATTTTTAATAAATTTATGTTAAAGACCAACTTATCGTCTATGCTTATTATTAATTTTATGGTAAAGCTCTTGCTGGTTTCGCAATTATAAATAAAATAAGACACAAATATTGAAAATAAAAATTTTTTATAGATTTTTGCAATAAAAAATTTATTAGACGCTTAGCGTTTCTTTTTCAACAGCTCTAAAACAAAAACCAAAACCGTTTTTCTAGTGTTTTTTAATATAATCTTTTTCAGTTAAATACTTAAGTTCAGGAGATTTTGACCGCATCAATCCACATAACTTGGTCTTCGCGTTTCTCTTTTAATTATGCCTCCAAGACTGTCAAGCCCACTTTTTCCATGAAATGTTACTCGGCCGGACAGCCTAAAAGTTCCTGATGGTAGCACAAATTTATAGATTTTTGTTTTGTTTTTAAACTGTGCGTCGGAACCAAAGTATATGAGAAGCAAAACTGTCAGCATGAATTTTTGCTGTTTTCGACTTAGTACTGCTATAGCGTCCGTTCAGGTTACGTGACCAACAAGAAATATTAACCAAACGGTAGCCTAACATTTTCTCTTTTTAAATATGTGAACAATTTTATCGAAATTCACACCATAAAAAAATGAACAAAAAACCATTTCGAAAACATTTTGACAGTTTTGCACCTCAATAACTGATGTGCGTACAGACCTGGAACGTGAACTTATCTTAGTTTAAAAAAAAAACGATTCCAATAGATTTTGTCGTGCTGAGTCCAAAACTGGCCACAGAATCCCTCTACCTCGTCAATAGAGCAGAAAAAAATTCTTACGACTTTCAACTTAATTGAAAAAACAGCAAAAACGTCGTTTTTTTCACTTTTAGGTTAGGATATCTCGAAATGCTGGCGAGGTAGAGGAATTCTGTGGCCAGTTTTGGACTCGAAATCTATTGGAACAGTTTTTTTAAACTAAGAAAAGTTCAAGTTCCTGGTCTGTAGGCACATCAGATAATTAGGAGCAAAACTGTCAAATGTTTTCGAAATGGTTTTTTGTTCATTATTTTAAGCTTACGTTTGATTTATATTTCTTGTTGTAATCAGAACGGACGCTATAGCAGTATTACTGTACACTTTTTTTCTGAAATATATCCAATTTTACTCGGAAAGATGTTTCTATTTTGAAACTGTTTTTTATTTCTGTTAAAGCCGCTTCAGACTATCTGAGAAGTCATACAGAAACTCTTATGAGTTGTCAAATATGGCAACTCTGATAGTGTGAATGTAAATTTATTACACAAAGGATTTATCAGAAGAAAACTCATATGAGTTATTTTGACATTAGATTTAAATCTATTTGAAAAGAGAAGTCATAGGAATTTTAAAATTTTTTAATGTTGTTTGAAAATAAAAAATTAAAACAATTTGAGCAAAATAAATCAAAACAATAAAAATCAAACAGAAAAACATAATAATCCGGGAGCCGGCAATACTAAAAGTGCCGTCATCGCGGATTCTTTATTTTTTAATGCAAAATGGTAGTTTACACTAAGACGAATAAGAGAAGCTTGGTCAGCATGGTTATAGCCTGGCAGAAATGAGGAGTGATTTTTCAAAAGGGCGTAAAACCACTTACAACCTCGAACAAACCTAAGGATGCCATCGCCATTACCATGCTAAAATGCATCCTCTAGTTCAAAATTCATCACAAAAAATGCATTTTTCTAAGTTAAAATCGTGATCAAAAGTCGCATTTCAGAACAAAAGGGCTTATTTCCATATAATTTCATAGAAATTTTTAGAGTTTAATACAAAAAGACGTATTTTGAATAGTGGTCAAAAAAACTTTTAATATTTTTTATATACCCCAGGCTATATAGGTGCTTACATACCATGCCTATAGACATCAAAATAAACTTCCAAATGGTAAAATAAGAGTGATTTGGAAACAAAAGGGCTTATTTCCAAACGTTTCAGAACAAAAGGGCTAAAGCCCTGAACACATTCGGTGCGAGCTGCGAGTGCGAGAGAAAATAGCTTTTGCTCAAACGATTTTTTGAGCTTTTTCTCGTGCATAAAAACACAATCAACTCGTTGCGAGTAAGTTTTTTTTTATGAAAATTGAAAACAAATGAAAACAAAAAACGAAAAATAAAAACGTATTTGTTTTCAAAATTATTTAAACTTCAAATTGAAATTAAAAAATTCAGTCGAAAATAATAAATTTAAATTTTTGTGTTTGGTCTTGTTCTTCTTTTTTAAAAATCGTCAGAAAAATAGAATCAATTCAATCGCACTGCGAGAGCTTTTATAAATGACGTTTAATAAAAGCTCAATTTTATATCTTACTCTAACATATAGAGAAAATCGTGCTATCTCGGTCGGGTTTCTCTCGCACTCGCAGCTCGCACCGAATGTGTTCAGCACTTTATTTCCAAATGTTTTTTACTTCTTGCAATTACTGCAAATAGGTTACAACAAAAATGTTAAGGGGATTAGAATCTTTGGTCAACTCACTATAATACAGGAGACATTAAAAAAAATATGTTATTGTAAACAGCCCATAAAAGTTTTTTCTAATTACTGAAAATTTGTTTAACATGGTTTTACGCCCTTTTGAAAAATAACTCCTTAAATATTTTTAAATGATTTTTGAATTATTAAATTTTCGGAATGTTTGTTTTGCCGTCATCGCGGATTTTGATCAATCTTAATAGTAATCGATGATAAATTTCATAACCATTCAGAAAAAATCTGGCCGACCAAATTTTTTTTTGCCGAAAATGACCGGCAGACCTATTTTAATGGTGCTACAGTGGGTACAATTTCTCTGTTATCACGGAAATTTGTTTTTTTTTTGTAAATTTACGTGTTTAATGTCAAATTTAAAAATATCTTGGTATGCGAGCTTAGAAACTGCCGGAAGTACCCACTGTCACACCATTAAAATAGGTCTGCTGGTCATTTTCGGCAAAAATATTTGGTCGGCCAGATTTTTTCTCAATGGTTATGAAATTTATCATCGATTAATATTAAGATTGTGCTTCTGTAAGAGAGCAGGTAAATTAGATAAAATTATGTAATTTTGTTAAACAAGCACCGATTTTGAGCTGACATGGCTCATTGTGTTAGTAATTAGACTTAGAAAAACCAACACTTAAGATTTATGTAGTTTTTGAAAAAAGGTTTTTGATAAATTGAATAATTCGAAACGAAAATAGTTATTTTCGATATACTTCCCAACGCTGAATCCGAATTTGGCATCAGAGTCGCTATGTCTTATATAATTTCCGAGACATCCTATCCCAAATGTTCAAAAATGTACAAAAACACGCACAAAATTGTGTTGCTCTTTTCTATTCAATGCATCACTTAATACTATTTTCGTTTTCAAAATGAGCTACAAACTGGTCGTGTATGATTTTTCTTTAAAGTTATACTCACTTTAAATGATACATAAAAGTATGAAAATGACACCGTGGAGAGAAAATCATAAGAGAAACCACATACGATTTTTAACCTTTATGTATAATTTTGAAGTGATTATAACTTCCTCATAAAAAATCGCACAATATCAGTTTGTAGCTCATTTTGAAGACAAAGAACAGTACTAAATGTTGCATTCAATAGAAAAGTGCAAAACAAGTTTGTGTGGCTTCCTCAAAATCGTATTTTTAAACATTTTTGATCACTTGGGGTAGGATATCTCGGAAACCATATAAGGTAGAGCGACTCTGATGCCAGATTCGGATTCAGCGTTCGAAACTATATCTAAATGACTATTTTCGTTTCGAATTGTTCAATTTTTCAAAAACCGTTTTTCGACCTTTTTTTCAAATACTGCATAAATCTTAAGTGTCGGTTTTTTTTAAGTCTAATTACTAACACAATGAGCCATGACAGTTCAAAAGCGGTGCTTGTTTAATAAAATTACATAATTTTATCTAATTTACCTGCTCTCTTACAGAAACACAAAGTTATATCTGAAAAAAAAAATAAAAAATTTACAGAAACAGAAATTAATTTTATTTTGAATATGTATAGATAGAACCTTGTTTCAATCAATTTCATTAATTATCTCAGAAACCATACGAGATAGAAATATTTGAGAAGTGGTAAACAAAAGAGCGTGGTCGATTAGTACGAAGCAATATGTTACTCAATTTCACAAACAAATGGCAGTTCTTACCCTGTTGTTCTAAGGTCGCGATATATGTAAAAAATAATTAATAATAAATGATTAAGTTTTCTTGTCTTAATTGAACACAAATAATTAATAAATAAATCTGCATTAAAACTTTTTCAAATTTCTTGCCCACTTTATTGTTTTTTATCACCTAAGTTTCAAACAGCTGCTGTATGAGGACATCATTGGAACACTGTAACCTTAAAAATGATGAAAAACCGAATTTGTGAAAATTTTAGGTTAGAATATCTTAAAAACCATTTAGACAGGGTGTAATGCATACACAAAAACTTTTCTTGGGTCACCCCTAAAGTTTTTAGGGCCGTCTACACGCACAATTTTACCTCAAGACTTACCTGCGCAAACCGGTTTGTGCATGTAAGTCTGTACGTGTGGACGGCAAAAGTCAAGTTTGCACAGTTCAAAAGTGTGACCGGTGCTTTCTTTGAATTTCCAGGCAAGTTCGAAGGTGTGGACGGCGCACAAGCCATGCCTTCAGTCTGTCACTTGAACTTGACATTTTCGCTATTTTAATTTTACCAGTTGCTTTTTGACATATACAACTAAAAAAAGAATAAAACAATTTCAGTGACTTTTATAAGAACGAAAACTCTTAATGCTATTAGTGACTTCCTTTAAAAGATCTCAATTTTCCAATAAATATAATAATGAATTAAATAAACTGTCTAAAATAAAATAATTGGTGGTCGTAACTCAATAAGTTTTCATTTAGGAGGCTTTTTGATGAAAATGGTTAGTCACACGATAAAAAGCATAAGAATCCTTTTTGTGGAGAATGGCATGTTCTACAACAACTTGATTTGCATTAACGAAAAATTAACCGTTTAGGAAATATTTGAAAAAGTCGAATTTTTGCTATTTTTTAAGAATATTTCCTAAACGGTTCTTAAAACTGCAAAAAGTCGAAAAATTTTTCAAATATTTCCTAAACGGTTACTTTTTCGTTAATGCAAATCAATGTTTTTTGTAGAACATGTAATTTTCCACAAAAAAGATTCTAAGACTTTTTATCGTCTGTCTCACCATTTTCATCAAAAAGCCCCTTAAGTGAAAAGTAATTGAAGCCACGCGGATTACGGAACAGGCCTGAATAACTGAAAAATGAGCGACGGCCGCAATTATTCCAGGCAGTTCAAGAAAGTGAAAAGCAAGGAGTATTCCGACCGAAACAAAAAAAAATTCTCGTGCAACAAATTGGTGGAAAAACTTCAAGAGGTAATAGTTGATTTATATATTAAAATTCTTTTTGAACCTTGCAGAGTTCTCTATTTTTGGGCGTTCTATAGTTTTAACGTTCATGTTATGGGGACTGGCTTAAGTTTACATTAGGCCCCAAAACACAATTTGGTTTAAGCTAAACTTTTTTAACTAAGCCTTTAATTCTAACAACTAATATGTGATTAAAAGTAACATATCGTTCGGATCGAGTTTTTGAGAAATCACACCAAAGAATTTTTCAGGAAGCTTAGCCAATATTATAACAACAAAAAATTGTGATTGTGACCTTTCTCCTCTAGATCGGATGTATGGTCACAAAATGTTTGTATAGATTTCATAGTTTTGTTCAACTAATATAAAGCCTGATTTGTTTTCTTTTATCTGATATTCCATTTGTACCCGATATTGTTTTATTAGTTAATTTTTAAAGTTAATTAAACGAATGTAATGGACTCAAGATTTTTTTCTTTTACAGGTCGAACCGGAGGCAAAAAGATACGCTGATTAAAAAAATTAACAGCCTGCGTAGCTGTTACCGAAAAGAAAAGAAAAAAGTTACAATATCGCAAAAGTCAGGTGCCGGCACAGACGATATCTATATACCCTCCTTCTGTTACTTCGATCTTCTTTCATTTGTTGATGATCAAGAAACCCCTCGAGAACCTGTTTGAAATTTTCAAGAATCATTTTCACTGGTTTGTGGAAATACTCATTAATAAAAATTTTATTTTGGTGCCAGTAAATTTGAATAATTATTTATTTTTTCAATTAAAATATTGAACAAATCATATTGCCACACAGGAAAAATTTTCGCCGATATGAACGGTTGAAATTGCACCAACCCAAAAACGGTCAAATATTGTTAGTTTACAGTATCATTTAGTATTGAAAATTTATAAAACTTCAATCAATTTGATTGTTTTTACGGGTTAGTGCAACCTCAACTGTTCATATCGGTTAAATTTACTATATTTTTTTCTGTGTAAATATGTTTACAAGTGTTGAATAAATATGTACATTTAAAATTATGCACAATTCTATGATGTTTAATAACTTATTCTGCCATGGAACGGATCCTTCGTTAGTAAAATAGTCTAAATATTGTAATCTGGTCAGATTGCCAACATTTGAGATAGCTTTGTTATGTCCTTTTCTAAGTTCTGCCAGATCAGAATCACTTGTCCGCAAACCTAATGATAGCGTGCACTGTATTGTATCTTAATAATCTAGGCTCCCAGCCGAAGTGTAGTTGGCAGAATATTTTTTTATCAAAAAATTATTAAGTGCGCAACACGCCATAACAACACTTTCTATATTTGTAAGCTTCACATTGATGCTGATATAAAATATTCGGAATCGAGATGCTAGTATGCCAAATGCATTTTCAACGACGCGCCTTGCCCTTGAAAGGCGATAATTATAAATTCTATTATCATTTGTAAGTTCTTTTTGATTAAATGGCTTCAGAAAGTTCGGAGTTAAGGCAAATGCTTCGTCCCCTACGAAAACATAATTAAGTACTCTATTTGATTTTTTTATCTGCTCTTGAGGAATGCACAAATTTTTCTGTTTTAATTTTTTATGGGCTGTTGTGAGCTCAATCACACCTCCATCGGATATTCTTCCATTGACACCGAATTCACAAGCTATAAACTCATAGTTTGCATTGACGACTGCCATGAGAACCATGCTATGAAACCCTTTGTTGTTGTAGAAATAGGAACCACTGTCTGACGGTGGTACAATTCGTACATGTTTACCATCTACAGCTCCTAAGCAAGTAGGAAATTTTTTATTTTTATTTTTTTTTTTTTTTTTTTTTTTTTCAAATTGCTCTGCTATTTCTTTCCATTCATTCTGTGAACGTGGTATCTATTTTTTGAACTTGGAAGGAACTGTTCCAACTCAAGAAGAAGAAAATCCTATTTCACGCATTATTGAAAGCCCACCTAAAAGTAGAACTAAATCTAAAAAACGGGAGTCAGTAATGGACTATTTAATTGCTTCTGTCGGTAAACGTATTTGCGAAGCTAAGACAGAAGACGAGCATGACATTGTTGGACGTAATGTATCAAACAAGCTTAGGAAGCTACCAAAATATCAGCAGATTTATTGCGAAGAATTTATAAACTACGCTATATTTGAAGCAGAAATAGGAAATCTGTCCAGAGACTCCCACATAAGTACTTGTAATTATGAATCGATTAGTACCGTTTATTGAAGTGATTACGACCCAGGTGACAATTCTGTATAATATACAATACAGCAATAGTTATTAAAAATTTAAAATAAAGAGATATGAATTAGTTTTTTGAAAGTGGAATAAGTCTATAAAAGCAAAAGTTATGTCATAATACGAATTGGCACAAAATTTTGTTAGAGATTAATAAAATTCGGATCTGTTTTCACGCGAAATTTACTTGATGATGTTGAACTAATGGCACTAACCTGTAAAAATAATACCGGTCAAATAACCGATTATTAGACACATAATTTGTATGACATAACTTTGCAGGTATAGAAAAGTATGAATATTCTTGATCCGAATGTCCGGCTGGCAGTACGTTGAAATCATTTCGATATTTTTTATTTTTTTTTTTTTTTTTGATATTTGATGAAATTTTGTTGTCAAAGATAGCTCGTGGGATTGAAAATGAGCGAAATCGAAACTGACACGCGTACCGACCATACAAAAAAAAAAAACATTTAAAACTGAATTTTATGAGCATTAATAACAATATTGCAACCAAAATACACATAAACAATAGGGACGGTAGGTGCAAGCTCTGAGCAAAAACCAGGTGAATTCGGACAAGAGGGCATGGCACGTCCCTTATAAGCAAAAGTTTCAAAATGCTATACTGAAAGCGTTTTTTGAAATAATCCAACCAGGCCAAAGGCCCTTACTGGTTGTAAATGAGTTCTTTCCTGCAAGTATTTTGCTCTCAAAGCCACGAAAATGGCCGCACATGTCTCTGGAATGATTTTTGATAAGGCTTGATGAGAAATAGCAGCAGAAAATCTTAAGTCTCTGTACGACCTTCCAGTCGCTAAGAACCTCAAAGTACAGCTTAATCTTTCATGTGGAGAAATAGACTCTCTCATATAATTGCGCCAATCATCACAATCATTTCTCAATTAATTTAATTTAATTTATCGTAAAAATAAAACAAAACATAATGGTAAGTGGGACATCTAGCGATTTCCAACGATGACAAGATACAGAATCATCTTGAAATATAACTTTTGCTCTCGGTTGTTTTTCTTGAACGGCCACTTCCAGTGTGACGTAATAAACTCTGTTTTCAAAAAACTTTCCAAAATTGTCATACGGAAGACTCACCATATGAAATTTTACGCGATATATCCACAATCCTTAAATTTTGCTGGTTATATGCAACCATATCAATTTTTTGGTTTTCGGTCAAAACCCTTTTTATAAATATCGTTGTTTTAACGCCAACAGATATGAAGTAAATGCACTATTTGACAAAAACTTTTAGTTATTAGGCATACTATATATTAGCAATCATAAAAAAGGGGTTTTCCGCCTGTTTTAGCTAAAAATCCTTGTCGGTCTTTTTTTTTTGACCGTGAGCGTATTTTAAAAATTTTGCTTATATGGGAGGTGCCACACTCTCTTGTCCGAGTTCACCCAGTTTTTGCTCAGAGCTTACATTTATAGTTCTTAGTGTCTGAGTAAAATTTGGTTCGATTAACTCAAAAACGTCAGTGACGTTTTGAAGCTTTTGCTTTTATGGGAGGTGCCACGCCCTCTTGACCGAGTTCTTCTAGTTTTAGCTCAGAGCGTGCATTTATAGTCCTTATTATTTGAGTGAAGTTTAGTGTGATTATCTCAAAAAAACTCTTTCAGTATATAATTTTGAAACTTTTGCTTATATGGGAGGTGCCACGCCCTCTTGCCCAGATTCGACCAGTTTCTGCTCGGAGCTTGCGTTTACAATTCGTAGTATTTATGTGTATTTTGGTTGCATTGTCGTGAAAATTGCTCCTAAAGTAGCATTTTGAATATATTTTTTTATGGGCGGTAAGCGTGTCGTTTTCGCTCCTTTTCAATCCCACGAGATAACTTTGATTTCATTGAATTATCTTGTTCAGTTTTCCCATAAAATGTATTTCCACACACAGCCAGACAGATAGACGGACAGACGGGCATGGCTATATCGACTCAGGAGGTGACGCTGATCAAGAATATATAGACTTTTCTATATCTGTCACGCCTCCTTCTTTGCGTTACAAACGGAAGGACAAAGTGAATATACCCTGGGTGTAGGGTATGAAGAGACCTAAAGCACTAAAAAATAGGTCGGTCCGGGAAAAAAGTGGACGGATGGCAGCACTATCCTTGGTATGTTTTATACCACAGATTGTATGTATGTATGTATTCTCCTTTAACTCCTAGGAGGAGCATAGGGCCAATATGAAATCTCTCCATTTGTCACGATCCCTTGCGATGACTTTGATCTCTTGCCACGATTTTCCCGATTCCACAGATTACATAGATTTTAATATGTAGAATTGAATTCATTCAAAAAAACTAAAAGCTTTTAAAGTGGAATTGTTGCGTTTTGATACGAATCTCCTCAGTTATTGTAGTGTTATCATGCATGATATCGGCCGTAGCTCAGTAATTTTTCAACTGATTTTTAAAATTTAATTTTTTTTTTTTTTTTCTAAAGAGCTACTCTTCATTGGCAAGGAGCCAGCAATACTGAAAGCCCCGTCATCGCGGATTTGAAAATTTTAAATGAAAAATGGTAGTTTGCACTAATACATATAGGATTAGGGAATGCAATACCGGAGCAAAAAATGCAATACCGGTATCCGGTATTGAAATTTTTTTAAAACCGGGATCCCGGTATACACCGGTATTCCTTGCAACGATAAAAATGGAATTAAAAGTTGGCAAATATGAATAACATGAGTCCGCGGATCATAGATTTATGCCCAATGATCTGGTTTAATACAAAAGAAACATGAATTAGAATAATGTTTTATTTTTATATTAAATAAAAAAAGAAATAAAATAAATATAGTTACTCTTCAATTCAAATAGGCTACTATAAGCTATTATATATTAAAAAAGTACTATTAGGGTTTAAATTTTATTAACATAGGACCGTAGAAACGGAAGTTCATCAAGGCTTTCATCCTCCAGACTTGACCCTATTTTTGTGCAAATTAATAGAAGCAAAAGCCATTTCAGATTGCACATTCGTTGGTAAAATCGAAGGAAACTGTTATACATAAATAAGATTCAAGAATAAGATTTTCATTTTCAAAATAGCTTAGTTCTTATCCAACTATTCTGGTGTAGCTTCTAGTCGATTTCGTTTTTGGCGAGGCAATTATCAAATTTTCAGTGTTAAAAATATTATCATCGCATACTACTGATTTTTCCATACATTGATTAGCATGGAAAAGTTCTTGCATACTAGCAATGCTAAGAATGATTTTTTAGACATTTTTTTATACATTTCAGCTCTTAATATTTATTTGGATTCTGAAGGTATTGTAAAACGCTTGAGAATTCGTTATTCTTTCTAATGTACGAGTTTCCAACTGTTCTTTGAAATCATTACCAAGCGGACAATCTAGTTACATAGTCTTTAAAATTCTTGATAATAGGTTAGCATTCTCACGGCAGCTTGCCTTTACTGTTAATTTTATTGGAAGTATAATTAAAATTATGTACATTCATAATCAAAGGAGTCTCATTTTCGGACAGGCGATAATCTGCATTAATATTTGAATCTATAATACCGGTATCGGTAATACCGGTATTGCATTCCCTATATAGGATAAGCTTGGTCGGCGTGGATTTAATTGGCCTCAAATATTTTTAAATTATTTATTATTAAATTTCCATAATGTTTTCCGTCATCGCGGATTTCGATCATTCTAATAGTAGTTGATACAAAATTACATAAACATTAGGGTGCAGCACTTTTTCGAAATAATGGGAAAATTAAAGGATGGATCAAAGATCAGACCTTATAATAAAGACTGCATACTTAGTTTCGGTCAAAACGCCCGAAAAGATGGCCCGCCCGGGGCTTGAATGAAGATCTAAACGACAAAAATCATTATTTTTTCACATTTTTTTTAACTTGTCTCGAAAACCACGAAATTATTGGTAGTAAATTCATCCTAAATCTTTGAAAGGGATTAATTTTCTACATCTTTTGTTTTTTTCTCATTGCCCTACACTGAAGTTTGCCCTATGGAAGTCCCGGAAGAAGTTCAAATTTTTTGATTCAAAAAACGGTTTTTTTCCTATAACTCAAGAAACAAGAGATACAGAAAAATTTTAGACCTCAATAAATGTATGAAGTCTGTTTTCCTATAGTTTTGTTTTCAAATCTTTATTCCAAAAGTAAACGGTTTCCCGCTAGAGTCCGAAATTTGTTTAAAACAATTGTATATCATGAAAAAGCTACCTTTTTAATGTTTTTGCTTTAAAATATACACAAAATTTTGATAAGAAAATAATGAAAAAATCAGAAGCTTTCAAACATGGCCTTCAAAATGGAAATCGGATTAAAATTGCGCAAGATATGACAATTCTTATATACTTCGTATTTTTTGTAAAGGTGTGATTTTGGGTATTTTTGTTTCACAGTGTATTTTGCAACCAAAACTTAAAATGCGCGCTACATTACGTCAAAGTGTAATAAACGGCGCTTTTTTCAAGACTAAGAACGTCAAAATCAGTCTGTGGTTTCCTTGCAAGTTTCAGCCTGAGAGTACCGATATTTTTCAATTTTTGTCAAAAACACCTTTTTTTTTGAGTATGAGAGACTGTATATGATTTTTGTGAAAACAAAACCGAATTTTTAAAAACTTTTGATTTGAAGCAACATTTTTATATATTATTTCAAAAATTTACCCAACATTTTAGTAAAAACTTAAAGATACAGTTAAGGGCTTTTGAACGTGGTCTTCCAAGTAGAAATCGGCTAAAATTTACGCAAGATATAAGAGTTTTAAGGGAGAGATATTAGAGTATTTTTTTATTGTAAAGATATGATTTTTGGTTATTTTTTTGTATCACAGAGTATATATAAACTGTCATATCTCGCAAAAATTTTAACCGCTTTCTATTCTAAAGATCACGTTTGAAAGCTTATGACTTCTTTTTAAGTTTCTCACCAAAATTTTGAGAAAATTTGTAAAGGAAAAAATTAAAAGGTCGCTGCAAAAAAAAAATTCTAAAAATTCGATTTTTTTATCACAAAAATCGGCTTCTAGTGCACAAACTGTTATCTGTAGAAACAAGATCTTCAGGAACAAAATGTAGCAAATTATACATCCTACAGATTTTGGCATATAACTGTGCACATTTTTTACGGTTTTTAGGGTACACAGTCACTCATACTCAAAATGAGATGAGAAAAAGACAAAAGATGTAGAAAATTAATCCCTTTCAAAGATTTAGGATGAATTATTACCAATAATTTCGTGGTTTTCGAGATAAGTTAAAAAAAGTGTGAAAAAACAATGATTTTTGTCGTTTAGACCTTCATTCAAGCCCCGGGCGGGCCATCTTTTCGGGGGTTTTGACCAAAACTAAGTATGCAGTCTTTGTTTTAAGATCTTAATCTATGATAATTTTTGATGCACTCATTTTTTTTTTTTTTGAATTTTGCTGCACCCTAATAAACATTCAGGAAAAATCCGACCCACCAATTTTATTTAACCGGAAAGGACTGGCATACCTATTTGAAGGGTTTTTTTCGTGATAAAGATAAACCATGTTCTTAGAAAATTATTATTTTGAACGAGAGCACAGAAGTTTTTTTCCTGTATTATATTGTAAGTACCTGGAGACCGATCCCTGCTCGGTCAACAATCTGATCGATGTTTCTATTCATAGCTATTTTTTGTTATGAAACTCGTACCTTTTCACCTCCAATGCTTTCAAAATGATAAATTAACCGATGAGAAAAATAATAAGAAAAAAACTCGAATGGTATAGAAAAATATCAAGAACTCCAAATTTTTTAAGAGAAATAGAATGACTTAAAATAAATAAATGGGATACGCCACGCACCCAAAATATTTCGTCTCTTGTATGGGGGCCGAAATATCGTATCATCATGCCTCGGAAAGTTCATTCCATTTTTTTTGTGCATGAGTTATTAACGAGTTTTCCTAATATAACGGCATATCACATATTAATACTTGTTTTCGGAGGTAATATCTCCTAAATTTTCAAAAAAATTGTTGGAGTCGTTTTCGAGTAATATTGAATCAAAATTTTCAATGGTTAAAAAAGGGGCGTGGCACTTCTTAGATACCGCCCACTTTTAGGTTATTACAAGGCATTGATAAGTAGTACCTACATACCAAATTTCATTAAAATATCTTGTAACATTTGTCGCAATGGCGACATTTCGCCCATTTTCAAATCAGAGATGCCCTATTGCAATTGGGCTCCTCACAGTTAATTTCAGAATGTTTGCTTTATTGGTTCTCTTTTTATACCGTTTTATATTTTTGTGGGCGGTGCCACGCCCTTCAACGAGTTTTCCCAATATAACGGCGTATCACATATGAATTCTTGTTTTCGGAGGTAATATCTCCTAAATTTTCAAAAAAATTGTTGGAGTCGTTTTCGAGTAATATTGAATCAAAATTTTCAAGGGCTGAAAAGTGGGCGTGGCACTTCTTCGATCCCGCCCACTTTTTGTCTGTTACAAGGCAATATTAAACCGTACCCGCTCACCAAATTTCGTCCACATACCTTGTATGGTTTGTGAGTTATGACTAAATCAAATTTAAAATTTAGTGCAGTGCCACGCCCTCTGGTGAGCATTTACAAAGTTCAAACCTAGCTCATTCTTCATTGTTTGCTAATATCTAACACTATTCCAAGTTTCATTGAAATCGCTGTAGCCGTTTTGGAGAAAAAATATTGGCACAGAAATAAGTACAAACAAAAAAACATACATACAATTTTAGCTCGTATAAGAAGAGAAGATTAATTAAACAAACTCAGCAATCTCCACTTTTTTGATTTTTGTAAAAACTAACAAAATAAAGAGTATCCATCACTGAAGATATACATCTTTATTATACTTAACGATCGTATCTTTTTTATGCCAAGAACAGTATATCGAAATGAAAAAACATTATTTTTCGTAGTATATATCGTCGGGTTAAAACTACAACTAGACATCTACATATGAATGGGTTTTTTTGAAATTGGAATAAGTTCACTTTTTCATAAACTGAGATATTGAAGGGTTTGTGTATGACTCAATTTAAAAATATTGGCAAGCGCTATTAAACTGGTGTTAAGTGTTTACCACTGTAAATTTACCAAATTTTGTTATGCTGTAAAAATTTTTACAAGTGTAATAGAAAATAGTCGAGTTTTTTTGGTCTGACTTTTTTTGGACTTATTCCACTTTCATTAATAATAAATTAAAAAATTTGTTATACTTTTGTATGACTTATTCCATTTTCACTCACAAAATATTTTGTAAATAAAAGCAAAGGAAAATTAAAACTTTGAAAAATTTTGCCTTAAAAACTGTTGTTTTTTTTGCCCTAATAGGGATCTGGGAAATTATTACAACAACAACAACAACAACAACAACAACAACAACAACAAAAAGTTCTTGTCTGACCTACTTTCGGAGACATAGCCATCGGAAGATCGCGATATATCTTTTATAAAAACTATTATAAGTTGGGAACCCCTGGAAGGATTTCAATATTAGTGTCATATGAAAGATATATTAACTTTCTACAAAATCTGCAAAAATTTTTAGTGCGGGTAGTGATTATAGAGATATTGCAAATTTTCAGAAATTTTGACCATTTTTTTTAAAGCACTATTTTTCCAAAAACTGTATTATTAACGCATAATTTTAGTAACATATTATAAAAGCCCAATTTAATTTCTTTCATTTGACATGTAATTTGTACCTGATTTCTTGCATTAACATATTTTTTAAAGGAAAACAAAAAAGTAAACCAAAGAAAAAGTCAATTAAAGCCTAAGTTATTGAAAAACATCGAAAGAGTCTGCAGGAATCGGAATTAATCGAAAACTATGCAAAAACAGCGTTATTGTTGTTTTTATTGTTGTTTTTGTAATGTTTTGCTAAATTTCATGGAAATTGCTTTGGTTTACTTTTTTGTTTCCCTATAAAAAAATATGTTAATGCAAGAAATCAGGTACAAATTACATGTCAAATGAAAAAAAAAAATAAATGGTCAAAATTTCTGAAAATTTGCAATATCTCTAAAACCACGACTCGGTTTAAAATTTTTTGTAGGTAGATTTTGTAGCAAGTTAACATATCTTTCGTATGACACTAATATTATCAAAATCCTTCCAGGGGTTCCCTGGTTCTGGTGGCTATATCTCCGAAAGTAGGTCCGACAAGAACTTTTTGTTGTTATTGTTGTTGTAATTAATTTCCCAGAGCACTACTTGGGCAAAAAGAAAAGAAACAACAACAGTTTTTAAAGTAAAATTTTTCTAAGTTTTAATTTTCCTTTGCTTTTATTTACAAAATATTTTGTGAGTGAAAATGGAATAAGTCATACAAAAGTATAACAAATTGTTTAATTTATTATAAATGAAAGTTTAATAAGTCCATTCAGACCAATAAAACTCAACTATTTACTATTACATCTGCAAAAATTTTTACAGATTAACAAAATTTGATAAATTTAAAGTGGTAAACACTTAACACCAGCTTAATAACACTTGCCAATATTTTTAAATTGATTTACAAGCAAAACCTTCTGTATAGCAGTAGATGAAAAAATGGATTTATTCCACTTTCAAAAAAATCATTTTTGTAAAAATGCTTTTCATGAAAAGTTCTTTTGATGAAATCGTGGTCTAACGAGTCTGTAATTTTCAATATAAAAAGAGGGCATATATAGCTAGCTATAACTACCAAACCCATTCATATATTGATGTTTTGAGTTAAGTATACAGAAACATGAAGAAAAAATTACTCTATGCCCCATTCCAGTTGCTTTTTTGAAATGTCCAATTTTATATAAAGAGTAAAAAGCAGAAAACTTTAAAATCCCATACAAAAAACAAATTTCAAAATACTTTTAAGCCTTTTTCTCAAAACATGAACAATGTAGATGTCTAATTGTATTTTTAACCCGACGATATGTTATCCATTGAGATATGTTTCCGACTTATTGTTAAATTTTTCACTCATTATATTGGTTGTGGTAAAAACTTTAAAAACGCTAGAATTTTTTTTTTTTTTTTTTGGGCCAAAAATACAATTGAATTTAGATTTGTCACTATTTTCAAATAAATGTCCTAAGACAGAGAGCAACTTTCCAAAAACTGCAGTACTTATAAATTTTTTATGTCGGTGATATTCTGAAAATTGTACAATACCAAAACATGCCTTTTGTATTTGTAAAAAAAAATTTAGACAACTTCCAAAACGCCTAAATGCAATTTTGGAAAAAACCTAAAATTGTTGCATTGGTTTATCTAAAGATAAAATAATACGCATAGCAATATAAAAAAAACTTACATGGAAGAATGTCACAAAATCGTGTTTTTCAGAAAATTTCTTAACAAAAAAACAAGCACTGACTGAGCTGAAAAAGAGTTCTCATCTTTACCTTTCCTTTCAGCTTTTAATATTAACCCTTTCATGCATTTGTTGTATGTACAACACCTTTTTAATGCATATTCCTGAATGCCCTATCAGGAATACGCTTCACTTAAGTTCAAGATATCGAAAATTGGATAGATTAATTTTTGGCCGCCAAGCCGGCGCAATTTTTTTGGGATGGAATTCATAAATTGCCTGAAAGATGGGGAAATGTTGTAGCTTCCAATGGACAATACTTTGAATAAAATATATTGTAACATTTTTCCACAATAAAGCATCAAATTTCGCTAAAAAATTCCGGTTTTTAAGTTGTACACCCAATATGAAATTAGCCAAATACTTGAGTTTGATGGATTTTTACTCCTTTAATGCTAAACATGTTGTATGAGTATAGAAGACTCAGATATAAGATTAAATTAAAAAATTTGTTTTTTTTTTCTGTGTTATTTAGCCCCATATAATCAGAAACAACTCTTTAAAAAATATAGCTGCCTTGCACAAAATTGGCGCATGAGAGAGTTAAAAAGAAAAGAAAAACTGAGTGGTGATAGTCTAGATTGAGAACGATCTTCTGTGTATATCAATTCAATTAGTCTAAGATCCGGTGAAGAATCTACACCCCTCATCGTTTTTCCTGATGAAATATTTTTTTCTTACAATAAAATATAGAGATAAACAAAACCTGGCGTGATTGGCACTCCATACCTTTTCAAGGATATTTTTAATTATATATTATTTAATTAAATTTTGTATCCCTATTGCCGTCGTTCTTTTTCTCAATAAATTTGGTAGCAATCAAAAGCAAAAATCATTTAGAAAATGCCGCTGTGTGATTGGCATCCTTTTTCCAGGAAAGCATACCTACCTGGATTTTGATGTTTTTCGATAGTTTTAATTCCGGAAGACCGGTAAGTCAGATATAATCGAAAAATACTGAAAAAATCGGCTAGATTATGAAATTATCAAAAAATGTCGAAAATTTGGCAAGAATCATAAATTACACTGTACTAGTTTATGGGACCTTTTTTTTTTTGGTCTTGCGGGGAATTCAGTGGTGCTAACTGTTTTACTGGATTGGTTCATCACCCCGTACAAAAAGTTAAAATCAAAATTTCGTCTAGAAAGAGGTGTTTTTCAGAAAGAACCTCTTAGTAACTCCTGATAAACCAATGATTTTTCATCAAAAGTATATTTTCCAGTTCATGACGAATTAATGGGCATTCGAAATGCTAACTTTTTAATCAATTATTGGATATTTTTGTACTTTAACGTTAATTTCTTCCAAACCATACAAAGGCTATTTCCGGACCGAAAAACTATAAACTTTATTATACTTACCAATAACAATATTTTATTGTAAAAATTTCAAGCCTTTGCATATGACAAATAACAGTTCTATTCTAGATTTAGTGAATAAACCCACATATGACTGAGCAAAAAATAAAATTTTATGAAAATTTGGAAGAAATTAACGTTAAAGTACAAAAATATCCAATAATTGATTAAAAAGTTAGCATTTCGAATGCCCATTAATTCGTCATGAACTGGAAAATATACTTTTGATGAAAAATCATTGGTTTATCAGGAGTTACTAAGAGGTTCTTTCTGAAAAACACCTCTTTCTAGACAAAATTTTGATTTGAACTTTTTGTATGGGGCTATGAACCAATCCAGCAAAACTTAACACCACTGAATTCCCCATGCCCGAATTAAGTTAGAATGACCTATTTCCCGTCAGACTAAATTTTCAACTAGTACAGTGTTATTGAAAAGTATCCGGAAAGGCTGAAAAAGCAACATACAAAAGTTTTAATTTCCGTTTGCCTTTATTTACAGAATTGTATTTTGTTACAAAAGTATAATAAATTTTTTAATTTGTTACAAATGAAAGTGGAATAAGTCCATTCAGAGCAAAAACATCTCGACAATTTTCTATTATACTTGTAAAAATTTGTACAGGATAACAAAATTTGACAAATTTACAGTGGTAAACATTTTACGCCAGTTTAATAACGCTTGCCAATATTTTTAAAATGATTTGAAAGCAAAACCTATATAACAGTAGTTGAAAAAATTGATTTATTCCAGTTTCAAAAAAAGCATTTTTGTAAAAATGTGTTTCATGAAAAATTCTTTTGGGAAATTTATGATGAAATAAAAAGAGGAGATTTAAGTGGGCTGCTCGATATATTTCTGGCCTAGGCAACACTAATGTCAGTAGCTAAAATCTGGCAACGCTATAATAAATTTTGACATTTGACTTGAAAAAATCGATTTTTCCATTGAAAATTTAAGCAATTGATAAATTATGGGGTTTCCAACTAGAACAAACGTTTTTTACAACTAAGTGCTCATGCAAAATCGAATGTATTGGAGTGTAACTAATGCCGAAGGATGCTTCTATCTCACAATTTGCCACATGACGATCTTGCATTATCAGTTCACGCACGGCATTAATGTTCTCTGGCACAACGGCCGTTTTTGGACGACCTTCACGGAATTCGTCTTTCAGCGAGCGTCGGCCACGACTGAATTCAATAAACCAGTTTTTCACAGTGCTGTACAAAAATTTAAGTTCATCGATGCACTCTTGTCATGATAATCCACGTCGAAAGTTGTGAAAAATGATCGCACGAAAATGTTCACGAGTTAATTCCATTTTTTTGCCAAATTGATATTTTCAAGTCACTATAAACAACAAAACGATGGTCGTACGTCAAAACGTTCTGAGTACGTTTATGCTAAAAAATATCAAAATTTCCAATAGAAATGTCAGATTGCACCTAGCAACACTTAGTGTTGCCTAGGCCAGAAATAAATCGAGCAGCCTAAACTCAAATTTTCTGAAATTGGACTTATTCTACTTTCAAAAAAACCAATTCATATATGGATATTAATCAAACTTAATTTAAGTAATTATACATATTAAAACAACTAGTTGAAATTGTTAAAGGTTGTCTAGTAGACCTATCGCAAAAATTAAAAATGGAAAATACCTTGCTCTCAGGGGCTAAAAAGTTTCCTATTGGTGTAAGTATCAAGCATAAAAACGTTGATCCTCTTCGGAAAAAATTTGACTGGGTCCCCAGGCCGTTGAAGGTCGGAAAAACGATATGTATATGAAAATATGTGGCGTTAATCGAAAGAATTAGTCGTACCTTTGAAACTATTCGACATAGGTGTATGAAATTTGGTACGTATATGAAAAATACTAAAGTAAATAGCATTTATTTAAAAAACGGGCGATACCACGCCCCCTCCACCCTGGAAACATTGGACTAAGGGGAATGAGAACTTCAATAATATACCTGAAACCTATATTTTTTACCATTTTTGCATAGTTATTTTTCAACAAAATAAAACATTTTTTTAATTTTACTAAACAGCCATTCCATGCCTAGCGTAACAAGATAAAATTTCGATTTCGCCAAAATTTTTTTGTTGTGGCTTGTGGAGGGGTGCAAAATGTGGAAAAATCGGTAAATTGTGACAAGCCCTCCTCAAACAATTGTCAATAACTTGGACATGTCTTAACCGATTTTTATGTTCAGACAACTTTTGGAAAGGTATTAAACACGGCTATAAGCTCAAAATAAAATTTTTTGTATTTATAAAAAGTACTAAATTTACTACTATTTTAGTACTAAACTACATAAAACGTACCCAGGTACACCTTTTTTACCTTCCAAAATATATTTTTTAGAAAGAAAATGAAATAATATTTCAGCCAAAAAGAAGAAAATTGGTATGTCTCGAGGCTTAGATTTTTTAAAGATTTGAAAAAAGGTCCGACCACAAAATGGCCCATAACTGGAACATTTCTTAACCCATTTTCATGTTTGGACCATTTTTAGAAAGGGATTGAATCTATGCGCACAAGTTAAATTTTTTTGTATTTTATAAAAAGTACTGAATTTACTACTATTTTAGTACTAAGCAACTGAAAACGCTAGTATCTATTTTCGACCTTCCAAAATATTTTTTAGAAAAGAAGACAAAATCACCTTTCAAATGAATCTAAAATTAGGATGGGTTTCTTTAATGGTATAGGAGTAATGATTTTTTAAACATTTCAGTACATGCAATATTTCGAATTATGTACATTTTTTTATAATTTACATCACTTTAAACTCCTCTTAATATTTTGAAAATGAAATACGCCGTGCTGCAATACGATTACTTCCAAAGGGACTTAGAGAAAAATTTTTTTCCGACGCATAATGGCACTTTTTTGCTATATCTCACGAAAAAGGGCTATGCGATGGTATTGGTAGCTCCTTTAAACGAAATGCTTCAAGAGCAAGTTTGTAGAAACCTTACCAAGGCCAAATAACTGATGCTAAGGCACTTTTTGAATGGGCAAATAGTGAAAAGTCCGACATAATTTATCGCTATTGTGCAATTGGTGAATATGAAGCAACTGCATCGGAACTCTCCAACGCTTTCTAAATGTAAAAGCTAAACCACGGAACCAGAAATTTCATAGTTTTGTTTCTTTAGACCGTAACCGTATTGCAACACTGCGTTTTTCATTTTCAAAAAAACTTACATAATACGAAATGTTGCATATACTGAAAAGTTCAAAAAATCATTTCTTGTATACCATTAAAGATGGATGGCCCTATGATCCTCCTAGGAGTTAAATGAGAATACATACATTAAAGATATCATTTTAATTTTATATTCATATGAAAGGTGGTTTTGTCTTCTATTCTAGAAAAATATGTTGGAAGGTCGAAACAAGGTACTATAGCGTTTTTTGTCGTTTAGTACTAAAATAGTAGATAGTAAATACAAAAGAACTTGTTTTGTGCTCATAGCGTAATTCAATACCCAATGTCTTAAAATAGTCCAAACATGAAAATGTGTTCAGAAATGGTTCAGTTATGGGACATTTTGTGGTCGGACCTTTTTTTAAATTTTCAAAAAATCATAACTTCTAAGCCTCGAGACATATGAAAGATTTATTTTTTTTGTTTTTCTTTCCAAAAAATATATATTGGAAGGTACAAAAGGTGTACCTGGACACTTTTTTTGTGGTTTAGTACTATAATAGTAGTAAATTTAGTACTTTTATTAATTTTATTATTAGCCTAGTTTCAAACCTTTCCAAAAGTGGTCTGAACATGAAAATCGATTAAGAAATGTCCAAGTTATTGACAATTGTTTGAGGAGAGTTTGTCAGAATTTTTAAACACTGCACCCCTCCACAAGCCACAAAAAAATCGCAACATTTTTTTTTTTGCCATTTTTAAAGGATTAGGCATGAATCAAAACCATGTACCAAATTTCAACGAAATCGGAAGAGGTGTGGCAGATCTTGTTACGCTAGTCTTGGCTGTATATTTCTTTTTAAACATGCACTTTTTCATTATCATTTTAAAATTTAATTCAAAAGGTATATGGTTAAAAAGCCCAATTCTTTACTTTTAAAATGCTTTTTAATTTTTTTCGATCGGTCAAGAAACAATAGTTTAACCGATTTAATATATAAAATGGCGGACTTTTTTTGCAAAGTTACTATGGTCCAATAAACAACTGTACCAAGTTTCAAATACGAAGCAATTTTTAATTTTTAAATTGATATTTTAACTAATTTTACTGTAATAAAATAAAGAAAAGATATCTTAATTTTAATTTTTTAGCGGCATTTTGTTGAGCATAAAATGTCTTACCAAAAAAGTCCTTGGTACTTGATTTATTTATTATTTTCAAAGACGAAAAAAAACAAAACAAAGTACATACGTAGCATGCATATGATAACCGCCAAATAAAGCAACAAGCCATTTACATATATCTTTTGAATCAGTATTTTTGATATGTTAGGCCTGTACCGGAATCCGTTAGATTTCAATTACTTTTCATTTAGGAAAATTTTTATGAAAAAGATGAATCGAACGATAAATTGTTTTAGAATCTCTTTTGTGGAGAAATACAGGTTTTACAAATAATATTGATTTGCATTAGCGGTTACTTTTTCCTAAATGGCTACATTTTCGTAAATACAATCTAAATCTATTATTTGAAGAACCTGCAATTCTCCACAAAAGTGATTCTAATACTTTTTATCGTATGACTCACCATTTTCATCAAAAAGCTTCCGAAATGAAAAGTAATTTAAACCAGACTGATTAGGGAACAGGCCTGAATTTTTAGGTACTTTCCGCGTTTACCAATTTCGAAAATTATTTCAATAAGTACAAAACACATTAAAAAATCTTAAACAATGTTACCAATATTTATATGTAATTCGATCGCTGACCATACTTTCTTATTGTAAATCAGAGCCAATATCCAACATTTCTTAACATGTGCTTATTGAAATAAATATGTGTGTAATTGTTTTTGACATTTTACTAACAATATGTATGTAAACTTAACCATAATAATGACGATTTACATTTTTCTGAAAACTCTCGTTTCACCATATAATGTTCAATAAAATAAAAAATCTTATTTCCTGCTGATATTATAATGTATACTCGTACTACTAGTACAATATAATGCAAAGACGACGTTCACAAGACCAACAACTACACGCAAGCAACAGTTGTTTAAACCGTCTGGTTGAGTTACGTCTGGTTATCATCTACCTATCTCTTTTTCTCTCATTTATTTATAACCACTACTACAATTTTATATAGTATGTGGTAATCAAAGTAGCTCGATGTGCCAAAGCTGTACAGTTCCAGGCAGTTTTACGAATATATTTTTGTGTATGTGTGCAGCGAGTGACTTAGATTAAAGGCTGATTCGTTTTTTATATACATACATGCTTGTTTTGATTCTACAACAAAGTATTTATTAAATAATGACGCATTTAGTAGTTTTCCATTAATGTCTTTTACATTGTCACATACATACATATGTATGTTGTATATACATGCATATATAAGCTATACATATATATATGCATATATGTGTTTCGCACTATTTGCCATTATTATCTTTATACAATTTTAAAATTGTTATCGCCAACATTTATTTTGTGTATAAGGGACTCTTGATGATAAAGTTTTAAAATGTAAGCTAAACAACTCTTCAATTACAAATTTATCTTGCCTATATTTGTACATAGACCGCCAAACGATCAATGGTCACGAAACTTCTACACTATTTACCGAAAACAAAAAACATTACAAATATATCTTGCATAATGTTACCTAAGTATGTACATAGACCGCCGAACGATCAATAGTCACGGAACTACTACACTGTTTATTATTGTCGATCCTTTGATTCCTGCGCATAATTACTTCTTTTTTTTTTTTTTTTTTTTTTGTCCTAAAGCATGATAAGTGCGGCTGATACATAGAGCACGGGTTTGAAGTTATCAAGAGTTTCAATACATAAATACATATACATATGTATCAAACTAAATAAACTAATAACGGTAATATTCTTGGCATGACCGAAAATTGAATATCCTAAGTAGACTGCATTAACGGTTCAAGTGCGCGCGAGTTTATTTCTGTCCTCTGTCAGCACAGCGTTTCAAAGTTTTTGGCTGTATGGGAGGAACCATGATCTCTATTCATGTATGCATGTATGAATGTATGTATGTATTCTCCTTTAACTCCTAGGAGGAGCATAGGGCCAATATGAAATCTCTCCATTTGTCACGATCCCTTGCGATGACTTTGATCTCTAGCCACGATTTTCCCGATTCTTGGATTTCCTTTTCCAACGACGTTTTCCAGTTGGTTTTGGGTCTACCACGTCCTCTACTGCCTTGTGGATTCCACTCAAAAGCCTGGCGACAAACTTCGCTGTGTGGTTTCCGGAGAGTGTGACCAATCCATCCCCATTTGCGCAGCTTGATCTCGTTTGCTATAGCCTTCTGTTTGCACTTTTGATGTAGCTCGGCATTTAATATAGTGCGAGGCCACCAAACCTTTAGTATACGCCTTAAGCATTTGTTGACGAATACTTGCAGCTTGTTCGTTAGTTGTTCAGTAACAAGCCATGTTTCGCACCCATATAACAAAACCGATTTCACATTCGAATCAAAAATGCGCACTCTCGTTTTGGTGGATATAACGGATGAAGACCATATTTTGTTCAGTTGAGCAAACGCGCCTTTTGCTTTTGCTATTCTTGAGTTAATATCCTCTTTTGCTCCACCATCCATGGAGATAATGCTGCCTAAATACGTGAAGCTTTCAACGTTTTCGATGTCATCACTGCCAGCTCTAAAAGTGATGTCATTCCGGTTTGCCTTTAGCTTCATGCTTTTAGTCTTGGATACGTTGATTTTCAGGCGGGCCTTTTGTGATTCCAAGACAAGGTCTTCAATTTTGTTTTGCATATCTGAATGTTTGGACGATAAGAGGCAGATGTCGTCAGCGTAGTTGAGGTCTTCTAGATGTTCAGTAAAGTTCCATTGGATACCCCTTTTGGCCTTATTAAGAGCTTTATCTAGAATATCGTCAAGAACGATAAGGAAGAGAGATGGTGATAGTAGACACCCCTGCCGTACGCCTGAATTAGTGGTGAATGTCGGTGACTACAACCCGTTGTGTAACACACTGCATTTAAAGCCTTCATATTATGCACGTACTAAGTTTATGGCCTTTGCGGCAATACCTCTTCGTTGCAGTGACGCCCAGATGTTTTCTCGGGAGACACTGTCAAAGGCAGTGCTATAGTCAACGAAGACAAGTTGAAGTGCAGCACGCCACTCGCATGATTGTTCGACAATTATTCTGAGCGTGCTGATTTGATCCACGCATGATCTGTTTCGCCGGAAACCTGCTTGCTGCTTTCGAATGGCCGAATCAAGTTTTTCGCTTACCCTGCTCAGATGCACTTTCGTCAGTACTTTTGATGGTACTGAGAGCAAGGTGATGCCTCTATAGTTTCGGCACTCGCTTAGGCCACCTTTTTTCGGTAGTTTGACTAACATGCTATGTAGCCAATCTTCTGGCAAACGCTCTTCACTCCAGATTTTGGTGAGCAGAGGATGGAGGATTTTAGCTGATGTTATGGGGCATGCCTTTAGCAGTTCAGCTGTTATTTGATCTATACCGGCGGCCTTGTTGTTTTTCATGCTTTGGATAGCTTTCACTATTTCATCAATTGTAGGCGGCGGTGTTTGTAATCGACTACTACTGCGAGTCACTGCGGCAGTTGTAGTTGGTGATTCTGGTTGCAGGGATGTGGTAGACATGGGATTTAGTATATCACAAAAATACTCTTTCCATCTGTTTAGTTGGTCGTCCGCAGATGTTAAGAGATTTCCTTTTTTGTCTTTGATAGGGCGGCTCTGTTGGAGTTTTCTGCCTGATAATCTGCGGGTGATATCGTAAAGCTGCCTGAGATTTTGAGCATTTGCAGCGCTTTCGGCTTCGCTCGCGAGGTCGTTATACATTCTTCTTTTGTCTTGTCTGCACGATCGCCTGACTTCTTTATTGAGAGAGTTAAAGACCTTTTCGGCGACGTTCTTTTGCGCTCTAGTTTTAGCGTCGTCTCTCAGTTTTTTCGCGCTTCTTCTTTTTCTTTCTCTATTCATAACAAGTTATTATCATATCTAGTTTTTGCTATGGCGTTATCTCAAATCAATCTCAGCATATCCTTTTTACTTGTATGGGAAGTAACACGACGCACAATGGTATTTTGGCGGAAAAAAGCAAATTTCGAACACTAAATTTCCAAAATGCAATGATGCATTTTTATTGAGAAATGTTTCACTAAGAAGATGTCTAAAAAGTAAAATTTTTACTTCGAAAAAATATGCCAAAGGTTGTACGTGTCAGTTAACTTTTTTATAGAACTCTCGAGTTGTATTTATAAGACAAATTAATTAAAAAAAGACAGATTAATTAAAAAATAACTTCATGTGAATCAGTAAAATTATCAATTTTCTGAAAAAGGTCATTGGATTTTCAATGCAAATTTGCAATGTAAGTAATAGTACAGGCAAACTAGGTGAAGATATCTAATTTTGTTGATCATGTACCGATTTTGATCGAATTGTGCACATTGAAACCAGGTATCAATTATTTTGCAAGAAGAATTGGCAAAGGAAACACACCGAGACAGCAATTTTGATACGAAATTTCATTCAAATATAATTACTCGTTCCAGGGGTATTAGCAAACGAATAATTTTTGCCTCCACCTATGATAATCCCTTTATAATTAGAAATCGAATGTCAAGATCGGTTCAGTAGTGTTGAATTCAAATTTTAAAATTGTTAAAAAGTAGGCGTGGTGTTGCTTTAATAGTGCCAACTTTTCTCGCTTACCAAACTTCATTAAAATATCTTGTACAGTTTGCGAGATGTAATGTTAAACGTTACAGCTATGTGGGGTCCCATGTCCACTGTTAATATTTCACACACTTTTAATTGCGGAGTCCCTTACGGCGAGTAAACTTTATATAATTACTATCAGAAAGATTACTTCATGAGCATTCTTTCAATAGTATAAAAGTTTTGTAGGCAGTGCCACGCCCTTTAACGAGTCCTCCCATTAACATAATATGCCATCAAGCTTTCATAAAAAAAATTTGCAGCCGTTTTTGAGTAATATTTAACATAATTTTCATTGCTAATGAGTAGGAACGTAATTTTTTAGATCCAGTCTTATTTTTGCTTATTAAAAGGTATTGGTGCTTCACATGCATACAAAAATATTCATCAAAATATCTTATATAGTTTGCGAGTTATACCATTTAACGTGTTTTACTTGTAAGGGAGATTCCACGCCCACCAGTAGTATTTCGCCCACTTTCAATTGGTGCCTAATAGCAAGTAGACTCCCCATAGTTAATTTCAGAAAGATTACTTTATTGGCACTTCTTCGATTTGAAACATATTGATAAAGCTCCGTGAAAGGCAAAACGCCTTTTTACTCAAGAGGGAGGCTTCTTACGAAAAAAGTGTACATGGCGTAAAGCTTTTTAGATGGAAGTCCTCAAGAACAACTCCGATTTTGATGATTTTTTTTTTTTTTATTTAAAAACAGAAACATTTTGGAACGCGGTCAGAATTATATAATTTTTTAAACAATATTCAAACAAGTTATGTTTCATAAAAAAAAATTGGAAAAAAAATACAACAAACAAAAATCAAAATAGTCTTTTATATGTATTTGTCAATTCTAAATCTGAATCTGGCATTATAACTGCTGTATCCTATATGGTTTCTGAGATATCTTCTCTTTTTATAGGGTCTAAAATTGTGTATATAAAAACTGTTTGTCATGTTTTTCTCAAGAACGCCTTGAGCGATTTTAATGAAACTTTGGAAAATGATGCGCATTAGCATATACTAAAGAATGAAATAGACCTTGACTTAGTATATACTTATGAAGAGGTGTGGCACCGCCCCAAACTTTTAATTTGATTTGGTCATATCTTTTGAACTGTATAAAAGTTTTTGATGAATATTAGTACACAGCTACTGACTATCAATGCCTGATAATGTGCAAAAATTGGGCGAAATCGACGCCGCATGGTCTGGCATAAAGCAAATAAAGCCCTTAACTTTAAATACACATCCTGGGACACTTCTGTACAACACCAAAGAGATTAAAACACCACCGCGATATTCTTTTTCGAATTCAATAGAATTTTTTTGGTCTTATCTAGTGGAAAGGTCAAAAAATACCATATTTTATCAAAAAAATGTGCTCAACCGAGTACTGCAAGAAAAATGGGAAAAAACACCGACCGAAAATGTCGTAAAGGGATAGAATCCTCGCAAAGATGTTTAGATGGCTACCATGGTTATTATTAAAAAATCTCAAAGTAAAATTTTACTAAAAAGCTAAATACTTTTGTGACCCTATAAAAAAGATGAATAAATCATTTCTTTGCTTTTTAAGTGATCAGAACGCATTATTTTAATTTTTTTATGAAGTGGTATCGAAGTTAATGTTTCATTAACTCGAAGTTTATAAAAAAATATTACTTTTCTAAGAATGAAACGGCTAAAAATTGAGTACATATTAATTCGAATTTTTGAATATTTTTTGTATGCAAAATACTTCTGTGACACACTGTATATACACAATTTTAGACCCTATAAAAAGAGAATATATCTCAGAAACCATATAAGATACAACAATCCTAATGCCAGATTCTGATTTAGAATTGGCAAATACATATAAAATGACAATTTTGATTTTTGTTTGTTGTATTTTTTTCCCAATTTTTTTTTTTATGAAAACATAACTTTTTTAAATATTGTTTAAAAAATTATATAATTCCGGCCGCGCTCCAAAATGTTTCTGATCTTAAATAAAAAAAAACAAAATTTAAAAAAAAAAAATCATCAAAATCGGAGCTGTTCTTGAGGGCTTCCTCATTTTGCCTGTTTTTTGGCTTCATTGACTCCACTAATATGACCAGATTAAATTAAAAATTTAAAAAAAGTCCAAGCCTAGCCCATTCTTCAAGTTTCATTAAAATCGCAACAGCCGTTTTAGAAAAAATGTTGGCCTGTTCCAAACATACATATATAAATATGTACAGCCTTGGCCAAAAGTATAAGGCACCCCAAAAAATGTATACTTCATGTTTTTCTAATTAAGAAATGAGTAAATCCTTATAATAAATACGATCCTGGGTTCATTAACTATTATATATAACAATAAGCGGCATTTTTCAAAGTCATAAAACAAATGGTGACCAAAAACAAAAGGCTCGGTTATTTTGCCTTTTTATTGGTCAATGTTTTTTATTTTTTTTCGGAGCAAAAAAGCTTTTATTTCTGTTTTAGTCAAAAACTTGACAACTGATTTATGTTACAATGCCAAAAATAAGCGATAAGAGCTAGAAAATCAATAGTAAATTGGCCAAAAGCGTAAAGCACTCCACAATTTACTATTGATTTTCTAACTTTTATCGCTTATTTTGATTTCTCCGAATATCCTAACGATATTTCGGAGAAAAATAAAGATATCGATATATTTCAAATGAGGTAATAAATAAAAAGATTGGTGCTTTTATGGTTCAAAAATACGATATTTAGTTATGAAACATCAAATATAAGAAAATTTTTTTTTTGTTTTGGTTAGAAAATGTTCCTAGTTCAATCTGACCCCAGACAAAAAGTTCAGTTTTTCAACACTAAGAGCGATAACCTGCTGATCTCCAAAATTTGATAATGGATGCAGAAAAAGGTAATTTTAACCTCATTTTTGGCACGGACCAACTCCCACAATTTCCTATGGGGCATTAAAGACATAAATGAAAGAGGTGAGTCACTTCTAAATTGTATTTCTTCTACTAAACTTAGTATCGCAAATCACGGATGTGAGCCAACTTTTGTTGGACCTACAAGCTCGAATGTTCTGGATATCACTTTACACTCTGAAAGCTATACTTTTGGTCTGAGTAATTGGAGAGTCTTTAATAAGGATTCTTTCTCAGATCACAAGTACATAAGTTTCGAAGTGAGTTAAAGAAAGAGCTAAAAAATGTTTCAGAATTGGGAAAAAACCGACTGGAATAAATACATAAGTATTGTAAATGACGAGCTATGGAATAAAAAACCAGGTACGCTAGAAAGTATTAATAAGATTGAGCAAGCGAATGAACAGCTTGTAACTATAATGGTTAAAACGCTTGTCCTTTTATAAAATCATAAAAGAAGCCACAACCTCCATGGGGAAAAAAGAATTAGCAGGGGCGCTTTCAAAAATTCAATCTATTTTTAAAGAAGCGCGCAAGCGCAACAAACTTTTGTAGCGATATTGAAATGACCTCGGACTAAGAAAAATTATTTTCAAAAAGGATATATCCCCTCTCCTAATACAAAAAGAAAACGGCATCAGAACGCAGCACGAGCAAGAGACTGTTGAGCTACTACTCAACACTCTCTTTCCCGGCTGTAAAAGCGAGCCGCATATAAATACAAGCTCCGCACAGACTATAAATGGCAACATCCCAGACATCTTTTCTAAAAGCAGAGTGAAATGGGCAATTAATTGCAAATTAATATGCTGCAAAACATAATGGAAATTATTTATATTTTTAAAGGATGTTTAAGGCAAAATGTGATTCCAAAGTCCTGGTGTCTAGCACGTGTGATCTTTATTCCGAAAGGTGGTAAGAGTAGCCACGCTAAGTCCAAGGACTACAGACCTATTAGCTTAACATATTTTTTGCTCAAAGTAATGGAACGTATATTAGAATCACACATTAGAGAAAAGCTTCATAAAAGCTTCCTAAAAGCTTTCTATGTGTGTCTCAGCATGCATATTAAAAAGGGAAATCCGTAGAAACGGCTTTACACACAGTGGTTCAATCGATCGAATCTTCCCTGCAGTAACTATCGTGTTTAGGCGATAGAGACGAAGAAGACGACGTTGACAACGATCACTGCCGAAAAGTATACATAGGACAATCAAAGCGCGCGCTAAAAACGAGAATAATGGAACATAGAAACGATATAAAAAAACAAAAAGACAACAACTGCACTAGCGCAGCATATATTTGAAACTGGACACACAGCTGATTTGGATAGTGTGGAAATTCTGGACTTAGAAGACAACAAACAAGACATTGACACTGGAATGCCTACGAATTCAACAAATTGAAAACGATGCATTGAATTTCAAAAACGACACAAATAATATTAACAACAATTATGCTGCGATCTTAGAGTCAGACGGACGTTTTATAAATTTAAAGTAAAAATGTGCAATATTTGTGTTTCATGTATGTTTAAATGTTCATAGTTTAAATTGTAATTTTTTCATAATTCATTTCGTTTATTTAAAACATAATGTAAGTGTTTGTAAATTTAAGATTGTGTTTTTTGAAAATGTTAAAATTGTAGAACTGTATCTAAAAAGAAAAAAATGTTATCGTTTATGTTTAGAATAAAGAATTGCCCTGAAGATGTCAACATAAAATTGACGAAATGTCGGCAAATAATTTGAATTTTAATATTATTTAAAATTTGAAATTAAACAGCACTGGTTAGTAAAACCTCCATACAACAAAAATGTTAAAGAATTTACGTTAGCAGCTTTCCTCGATTGCGAACGATCCTTCAATAATGCAACAAAAAAAGCGCTAACAATTAAGAAAATCCGTCGGACTCTTTTTTTAAACCGAATTTTCCGTTTTTGGCAAAATTGAGTTAAGTCAAAAATAACATGCGAAAACTTAAATCAATAAAAAGGAACAGATGTCGAATTCAAATCCGTTAACGAAATCGCTCTATCGCTATAGAATTTTGAGATATCCTATCCTAAAAATTGCAATTTATAAGATTTTTCGTGATTTTTTCCTACTTTTGAGGTTATGTAACAAGACAGTGTAATACTTTGTCATAAAACCTGCTATGTTAGTTGAAAGTACATATCTTTGTCTAAAAACCTAAAAATTTAAAAAGGAACAAAAACAAGATTTTTGACTATGTTGGAGGCTACATAGAGAACGCACGAAATTTCACTGCTCTTTAATACTTTAATCCGATGTGCATGCTGCCGAGGCAGGCGGATTAACCACATTCTGGTAGGTACCACTTGGAGATATTTTCCATAGTTTTTCGACGATCCATGCTTCATTAGTATAATCTTCTCGGCAACGCCCCACGCAGTAAGTTATAAGCTTAAGGCTGGATCCGGCAAGCGCTGCAAAAATTTAGTGGCCAAATTACAATTACAACCGCCTAACCTGGAACAGACGCTGACCTGGGAGCCGCCCACCCTGGGTCAGACGCTTCAGGATTTCGACAAGATGTTTATTTTAAGGCGGCATCGATTCGCCTTGTCAGTGCCAGCTACGGGCATTGTGGGTTTTCTTTCAAGGCGCAACGCTGTCCAACGCTACACCATTCCACACGCTGGCTGGTCACCCCCTTTTAAATATTACAAATATATTAAACATTATTGGTTTTTTATGAATAAATTGATTTTTTTCAAACACCTCCCATTAAAATTTTAATCGTATATTCAGAGATTTGTTTACTTGACACTAACCATTTTCTTGAAAAATGCGGCTTGTTTTGTGTTCTTCATAATAATTTTTATCAGAGTCCAATATCTTCGATGGGGTCTGAGCTCCGGGCAGTTAAGAGGATTTGCATATCTAGATACAAATTCTACATTGTTCTTTTCATACCATTCAACTGCAGATTTGCTGTAATGGATTGAAGCCAAATCTGGCCAAACAAAAGTTGAGACCTCATTTTGGTGTTAATCGTCCCAGTTGAAACAAATGAACTGCGCCTACCGCAGCTGCAGATTGCCTGCCATACCAAAAACATCTTTAGAAACTTCGTCTTTTTTTGGGTCTTAAACTCTTCTTGAACATTTCCTCTATGATCCTGCAATATAAAAATCGACACCTGGATGCTGCAAAAAGTCACCAAGCACGTAGGTCTCATCGTTCATAATGCAACGGTCAAATTTTTTAATGAATTCTCGGTAAAGTATTTTGGCTCGGTTTTTTGCCTTAGGGGCCGTTCACATATTACGTAACGCAATTTTCGACCAATTTTGACCCCTCCCAATCCCCTGTCGTAACGCAACGTAACAAAACATACAACCAACTCCCCCCTAGTAACGTAACAAATCTTAAGTTTGGTAATTTCAAATAGAAATTTTTATCGCATAAAATTATAAAATCGACGATACGTAACGCAGTTGATGACCCCTCCCTCCCCCATTAACACTTCGTTACAAAACGTCCGACCCCCCCCCTCCTCCCTGGCGCGTTACGTAATATAAGAACGGCCCCTTAACGTTACTTTCGGAATTTATGTCCGGAACTTTCTGGACTTTAAATGACTTAAGCCCTTCCTCCTTTTTAACTTTTCTGTGATAAAGGCCTCAGAGCATTGGAATTTCTCAGCTACTTTTCTTCCCGATATATTGGGAATTTCTTAAGAACAGCTATCACCTTGTTGGCAGCATTCGAATTATCAAAACCTTTCTTTTTTCCACTTCCTTAATTTCTACTAACGGTCAGACATTCCTTATATGTTTTATTAACACGCGAAACGGTATTCCGCGAAACCTTAGCTGTTCTAGCAAATGCTTTGATAGTCAAATTTGGATTTTCGATAAATATTTTACAAATTTAGACAATATTTAACAAAGTTCAAAAGAAATTTTGTCAATAAATATAATAGTTTTTTCATAATAAAATTTTTTAAAAGTGTTTTTTTGTTTTCAATTACAAAAGCGAATGTCCCCTTAAAACAATGTAAAATTGAAAAAATGGTTTTGTGCGCAATTGTCACAGCTTTATTTTGACACCAAAAACTTGAAGATCATACATAACAAACTTGAGTCCTTATGAACGAAAAATTTCAGTTCGTTTTAGTTATGAAAATGCTAACATACGAGTACAGTGATAATTTAATTCAATGGCTTTTGTATAATTGCCTGTATTTGAACTTTTCATTTGAAAGGACTCAAGTTTGTTATGTATGATTCAATTTTTAAGCTTTTGGCGTCAAAATAAAGCTGTGACAAAACCATGAAGTTTTTTTTAATTTTACATTGTTTTAAGCAAAATATATGTAATTAAAGGTAGGTGGTTTTTGGCTTTTTCAGTACATTGCCTTAATAAAACGGGCATAAAAAAAAGTTTGTTGGACCGATTTTAAATTTTTTTTTCAGATTTGAAATTCTTTTTGAACTTTTACGATTCAAAATTCATTTCGAAATACGTTGCTCCAAAAATATCCTATCTAAAAAGTTACAAAAATTCAAAAAACACGATTTCTCGATATTTCAGTTTACAATATTTCAAAGAAAATAAAGATATCGGATATATTTCAAATAAGGTATTAAAGGAAAAGATTGGTACTTTCAACCACCAAACTGTATTTCATGGTTCAAAAATTCCAAATTATTATGAGATCAAAAATAAGAAATTTGGAAAATAATGTTTGACTGATCATTTTATGACGTGTTACGTTTATGATGCAAATGGATTATATTCAAAAGAACGGAGACTAAACTAAATTTTTTTCAATGAAACGCCCCAGAACAGAATTACACTTTCCCATCAAACTAAAAATCTTAAACAAACCTATATAATCATATTCAAATGGCCACCTAAGCAATATTTTTTACATTAAAATGTTATACGCAGTCTATAGGTACCAACCAAACCAAACAATTTGGATCACTACCAAAAAACCAAAAGAAATGTCGGCAATACACTAAAAAAGCCTATGGTAGTTTTGGCCAATATTTGTGCTTAATGGACAAATATAACGAAATGAATTAATGATATACATATTGGCTAAAAATATTCCAATCAAACTTAAACTTATAAAAATCAACGTCTTAAAAATATTTAACAACTGTGTTTTCTTCCAAAGTCAAATATTCGAAAAAATCGAGTTTTGTGTGGTTTTTTATCAAAAAAATTTTTCCATAATAAAATTCCACACTCAAATTAATACCATCCTAAAGATCAATAAATAAAAAATAAACTCTAAAACCATACTAAGTCATATTAACGGTTTCATGGGCAAGATAATAGACCAGTTCCAAATATGTACTCAAATTCTGCTCCCCACTGAACATGTCGCAGGTAATGTTTGATCTTCAATCGACAGTGTGTTTTGGTTGGATGGAGTTTCACTACTGTGCTTCAAAGTACGTAGGCTGCTCGATATATTTCTGGCCTAGGCAACACTAAGTGTTGCCAGGTGCAATCTGACATTTCTATTGGAAAGTTTGATATTTTTTAGCATAAACGTACTCACGTTTTGACGTACGACCATCATTTGTGTTGTTTACAGTAACTTGAAAAAATCAATTTGGCAAAAAATGGAATTAACTCGTGAACATTTTCGTGCGATCATTTTTCACAACTTTCGACGTGGATTATCACGACAAGAGTGCATCGATGAACTTAAATCTTTGTATGGCGATGAAGCACCATCCTATAGCACTGTGAAAAACTGAATTCAATCGTGGCCGACGCTCGCTCAAAGACGAATTCCGTGAAGGTCGTCCAAAAACGGCCGTTGTGCCAGAGAACATTGATGCCGTGCGTGAACTGATGATAATGCAAGATCGTCATGTGACATACCGTGAGATAGAGGCATCCTTGGGCATTAGTTCCACTCCAATACATTCGATTTTGCATGAACACTTAGTTGTAAAAAACGTTTGTTCTCGTTGGAAACCCCATAATTTATCAATCGCTTAAATTATCAATGGAAAAATTGATTTTCTTAACTCACTGTAAATAAAACAAATAGCACTTGTACATCAAAATGTTGTGAGTACGTTTATGCTAACATATATCAAACTTTATTATGGCGTTGCCAGATTTTAGCTATTGACATTAGTGATGCCTAGGCCAGAAATATATCGAGCAGCCCACGTACTTGTCGGAAGAACTTGTTTAAATAAATGAATTTGATTTAATTGTTAAACGGAAAATTTGATATGAGAAATTATTAGTAGAGAAAATAAATTTACGTTCGAAACTGGAAATAGTGAAAAACCATCGCTATTAAATGAATTCTCCGACATATGAGCCGTTGAAAATGACAATGGTGCTACTCCGAAACGAGGTAAAAGTAATGTCATATAAATTATGTACTATAATGATCGGTTATTTGGTCGATATAATTTTTCAACTTAATTTCAACAATTCCATATCAAGTAAATTTTTCGTGAAAATATAAATCAATTTTATTCATCCCTTACAAAATGTCAGCCAATTAATATTATGACATTACTTTTGCTTCGTTTTGGAGTTGCACCATTGTAATTTTAAACGGCTCATATATAAATTTTAATTTATTCATAAAGTGCATACAATTTCTTCATCAAAATTGATTGACAATTGATTGTTGATGTAAGTTTTTTTTTTATAAATCTCACTTTATTCCAAATTATAATTTTTTTCAAGATAAGACTGATAGCCCAAGAAAATTAGTCGAAAAAAGAGCTGCTGTGCGAAATAATTCCGGAATTGTCTTTATTAAAGCATGATAAATAAAGAGAAAAAAGTTATTCAGGCTCAAAGGTCGCTAAAATCAGTTTTATGCAAATATCTCGCTAACGCACACTTTAAAAGAAAAATTTTTCTCCACAATTTTGTAACACAGGAAATTTCCTAGATGTAAAAAATGTTTTCGTGTAGCTTATAGTTTAGGAGATAGCCCAATTTAAAAAGTTGTGCATAGTTTTTAAATGTAAATGCTACGTATAAGTTCATATTAAAATATCTTACTTTTAAAATTGCGAATACTCTTTAACGAGGAGTCGTACAAAAAAAAATTAAAAACCGTTTAAAAGATAACTGGATTCTGCAAACACCGTATTAAATTTTTTTTGGAGCGACTTGTGGTCCAAGAGATATTCTTCAAAACCGTTAAGGTTTCGAAAATACTGGTTTTTAAAGGATATCTCTGAAACGGTAAGTCATACGATAAAAAGCAACAGCATCAATTTTGTAGAGAATCACAAGATCTACAAAAGATAAGCCATATGTGTACACATTGAAGTAACCGTTTAGAAGATATTCAAAAAAAACCTTTAAATGGCAAAAAACCGATTTTTATTGAATAACTTCTAAACGGTTACTTCAATGCAGGGGTTGAAATAAGAAAAAGTTATTACTGCAGAATTTATTTTTTTTTTGTTTTTATTTGCAATTTTTAACAAAATTTTTTTAATGTCTTATTCAAGTGATTAATATTAAATATTAATATTAAATAACAGATATCATGGCAATGGTTCAATTTAAAATTGAAAATTTATAGCGAAATTTTCTTCGAATGCATTTAAAAAAATATGTTTAAAGTAGAGTTGCCGAGTACTTATTGTGGTTGCTACATTTTAGCCCAAATTGGTGAGGTTAGATAACTAAAACAACGGTTATAAGCGAAATAAAATGAGCATTTAGTTTCAACGATTAACGCAAAACAAAGTATTATAAATTTGAGTGAAAATTATTATTACAATATTCTGAAGTTATTACTGCAAATTTGAAGTTATTACTGCAGAAATAGGGTATTACTACAGCTTATTTCAATGCCTGCTTCAATGTGTACATTTATGGCTAATTTTTTGAAGATCTTGTGATTCTCTACAAAATTCATGGTGTTGCTTTTTATAGTATGACTTACCGTTTCAGAGATATCTTTCAAAAATCAATATTTTCGAAACCTTAACGGTTTTTGAAGAATATTTTTTAGACCATGAGTAGCTCCAAGAAAAATTTAATACGGTGTATACAGAATCCAATTATCTTTTGAAGGGTTTTTTAATTTTTTTTTTTTACGACTTCTTCGTTAAAGAGTATTCGCAATTTTAAAAGTAAGATATTTTAATATGAACTTATACGTAGCATTTACATATAAAAACTGTGCACAACTTTTTAAATTGGGTTATCTCCTAAAGTATAAGCTACATTTAAACATTTTTTACATCTTTACATAGGAAATTTCCTGTGTTACAAAATACAAAATTTTTCTGTAAAAGCTTGCGTAAGCGAGATATTTGCAAAAAACTGATTTTAGCAACCTTTGAACCTGAATAACTTTTTATGCGCACAATGGACTTCAATGGACTTTTTACACATTATTTATCATGCATAAGTAAATGTTCCGTTGAAAAAAGTTCACTTGGAATTTTTTCGCAGAAATATTCTTATTTTCCTGGGCTATGATTTAAAGAAAATGATTTTTTGTGACCCCTAGTAAAAATTGTTATTATTATTTCTTTATTAGTTAAAAAAATAACTGTTACATTTGTAGAATATTTTCGTCGAACATTTTAACCCTTTATAACCAAGTTTTTAGAAAAGACCCATAAACAAAGCCAAAACAAAAATTGTACTAAGTATCACTAAAAATCGTTTTCATTAAATCACTCCTTTTAAACGGAACATATTGGGCAGCAAACATAATTTCGAATAAAGTTAAATTTAAAAACGTTTGTTAGTTTTTTTTTTTTTTTGAAATTATATACACTTTATGAATAAATTAAAATGCATACGTTTCACAGTAATGCTTAAAAAAGACATTAAACTGTAAAAACCAAAACAAAAAATTACAAATTTTAACTTTCTTTAAAGTGTAGTACATATATATTTTTAAAACGCCTATAAATTGTTCTTTCCAAACCAGTAAAAAAATGCAAAATCGATTAAGAAATAACTGAGCTAAAAATTTTTCAGTGCAGTCACTTAAAAACAATTTTTTAAGAGTAACTTAAGATTTTGAGAGTGTTTTACAATTTTAAAATATAGACAAATTAAATTCTCGATGAGACCTACAATACCATTAGATCTCTTAAAAAGTGTATGGGTTTTGTAGCAGTGTGTAATTTTTTACAAACAATTTCAACTAAAAATTTTCCAATGGTAATTAAAATGAGTTTAGTCATGTCTGCTACGTCATTCACTAAGGCTTATAAAAAATAACCAGAAAAGATTTTTAAATTTAATTACTTGGAAAATAAACTTGAATTATTTCTAATCCTACTAATTTATTCAAAAAGTCTTGGCCAATTCGCAGGGTTTTGCAATTTTGCAATGCAAGTCAAAACCCACATCTGGTTTTTGTAGTGTAACTTCATTGCATATTTTTTTGTTTACTAGAATCGCCCAGTGGCCATAGTTCGACCACAAACGTATTAAATAATTTTGGTACTTTTTGGACACTTTTAGTACTTTTTTTTTCTATTTGGTACAAAATAGAAAAGCAAATTTATCATCCCTGGTACACGCCACCCAGGAAAAAATTTTGCGATATCCAAAATGGTGTTGAAATGTGCTTTGAAGTGGTCTTGTAAGATTTAAAGGAAAATTATGCAAGACCATTTCATAGCTCATTTTGAAGACAAAAAAACAGTACTAAATGATGCATTCATTAAAAACTAGCAAAAAATTTCTTACTTCCAATAAAAATAATATTTTTAATAAACTTTTTCATTTTATTAATCAACATTTAATTTCCTACAACATACGATTTCCAGAACAAATATTCCGCCCTTTGAAATTTACAAAAAATCATGATGAAAATTTTCTTAAAAAATTTCTATTTTTGTACCAAAAAAGCAACAAATTTAACTTTTGGACCGAATTCCTCTTAAAAGAAATTTTTGACCTAGTTATTCTCTACAAAAGTTGTCTTAATGACATCTCCGAAAAAACCAATAGCTTCGAAGTTACAGGCAGTTAAAAAAATTTCCTTTTTTTTAGTACTTTTTTCAAGCTTTGATCGAAGATCGGCTGAAATCTTAATTTTTGACTTTTATTTTATAAATACATATTAGCGGGAGCGAACAAAATCACAAATTTTCACATTTCATATATCTCATTGGCATCCTTGCATATACTGAAAAACAATATTCGCTCGCCGATGTTAGTATCGAATAAAAAAAAAATCTAGTAGTGGAGGGGGCCCGGTATATAATTACCCCCGGACCCGGATTTTCTCTCCACGCCCCTGCCTCTACCCTGTAAAAATTGATAATTGATAAATTCCCAACGGGAAGAAATGAAGCTGCTTCCAAAAAGAGCGCAATAGAAGCACATCTCTGTAAGCATACAAAATATTTCAAATTCTATTTTTTTTTTTTTTTTTTATTGCTATTAAAGTTAATAAATCTATCAAATGTTGCAGAAAAAAGTAATTTTTGTGAAATGGAACTTAAAATTTTGAAAAACATCCACGGAAGCGTATTTCATATGCTTCCAAATGTGTGCTTCCACGGAAGCGTATTTGAAGCGTATTTCATGTGCTTCTGAAGATGTGCATCTCCTGTAGGACATGCTGTGTTAAAAAAGATAAACAGTGAGAACAGCTTTGGAAGCAGCTTCTTGCTTCCCTAGAAGCGCAACTGAAATCGTTTCAATGCGCTTCCGTTTCCCGTTGGGCTTTGAACTTCGAAGATCTACATTTTACGATTTAAAAATGCCATAACTCAGTCAATTTTTGCAATTTTCCTGTAATTGATTTGTCATTTTATTCAAAATAATATGTTATTTCTTTTCCTGTGGACGGTCACATATATTAATGTATTCCATATACATATGTACATATACTGAAATTCCATGTACGTATATAAGTATGTACATACATATATTTATTATCATATATAAAAACGCAAAGCTCTTCTTTACAAATTAAAAACAATTCGGATTAAATCAATAACAAAAATATTCTTACCTCGGTAAATTTGCTGTCGCCACATTCGAAATATACAGTATTTTTCTGAACAATTGCAGTGGACATTTTAGAAAATGCAACAACTTACTTAAATTAAAGCTTTAAGTTCAATTTTCCTCACTGACAAGACGGAATTGAATTTGTAATTATATTATGGACGATATTAGTGTTTGAACTATAATCCGCACCAAATGCAAGTACGACGTATTGCAAGTTTTTGATTTTATTTAATTCTAAGTTGGTCTTTCCAACAATTGAAATTGAAATTGTGAAAACTTACGCGAACCAGTTCTATGACGCGTAAAAAAATTCTTAATAAAGTTTGCTTGCTTTATGTACTTGTCAGTTGCTTTTCGTTTTCATTCTTTTATTCTATCGTTATTGTATTTCTGATTGCGGTGTTGGTGTCCAACTGTTGTTGTGTTTGTGGAAACTGAAGTTGTAGTTGTATCTCATCAGATCCTCAAGCGGGCTTGATACAAAATTCAATCTATTTTTCCACTCCCATTGTCTTTTCTATATATATAATAACTTGTTTAAAAGTTTTGGTTTATAAACGCACGGTTTACTATTAAAATTTATAAAAATAAATATGCTTCGCACGTTATCATTAAATTTTATTTCTACTTTTTTATGCACGGAAAAAACACGGTACAATCTCCTACGTCGACAAAACTACCCCAATATCCAACCTCAACGACATCCGCTTTCGAACTGAAAAAAACCTCGAAAAACTTTGAAGTCGAAAGTCAATTCCAAACGTTCCACTTTGACGTCCAAAGTCAATCCCAAACGTTCCACTTGGAATTTGTACTAAAAATTAATAGTGTTGCCACATAAAATTTTTTTGGGAAACACAAAATTAATGAAAAAAACCAGGGTATTTTTTCGATAACAAAAACCACAGAGTCGTCTAAAACGCAGCCAAAAATAATAAATCACTGAATTTTTTTAACTTCTTAAGAAAAACCATAAAAATACAGCATAAATTTAAATTATACTTTGTCTTCCTCAGACCTCAAGAATCAAGTGAGTAAAACGTTTGGTTTTGTGTTAAGGGAAAATTCAAAAACAGCGTTTTGGCCAGATTTTAGGGATTGGATACGTTTTTATGAATTTTACAATATTTTCACCATAGAGTAGACTAGAGGCGAATGGTGGTCAGATTTTTTAAATTGGATACGTTTCTATGAATTTTACAATATTTTCACACACCACACGAAAATCATTTATGAAGATACTAGACCTAACCAAATGAAAAGTGGAAATTTTATGGGAGTAAGTTTTAGAAAAATTATACTGATTTGATAGTCCGGTAGTTTACATTAAGACAAATAAGAAAAGCTTGGTCAGCATGGTTGTAGCCTGGCAGAAATATTTTTAAATGGTTTTTGAATTATTAAATTTTCGGAATGTTTTGCCGTCATCGCGGACTTTGATCAATCTTAATATTAATCGATGGTAAATTTCATAACCATTCAGAAAAAATCCGGCGGACCAATTTTTTTTTGCCGAAAATGACGGCAGACCTATTTTAATGGTGGGTACAATTTCTCTGTTATCACGGTCTGCCGGTCATTTTCGGCAAAAAAAATTTGGTCAGCCGGATTTTTTCAGAATGGTTATGAAATTTACCATCGATTAATATTAAGATTGATCAAAATCCGCGATGACGGCAAAACATTCCGAAAATTTAATAATTCAAAAACCATTTAAAAATATTTCTGCCAGGCTACAACCATTCTGACCAAGCTTTTCGTATTCGTTTTAGTGTAAACTACCATTTTGCATTAAAAATTTCAGAATCCGCGATGACGGCACTTTTAGTATTGCCGGCTCCTCGCCTATGATGAGTTTGTGTGAAAAGTATTATTTCACATATTATCTGCTTTTGAAAGAAAGTTAAGAGAACACTTAAATGAAATAGTAAAATTGGTATAGTAAAAAAATTAAGTTTAAAAAGTTGCGTAATTTTTAACTTTTTTGATAAAATTGAGTCTTCGTTTTCATTATTAAGGGCCGTTAATGACTACAGTATCTTATAAAAACCTTTATCTTTTTATAGGTATAGTAATATCACACTATTTCGTGCAGCAGTGCTTTACTCAATATTGTTTTTGAGCAAAAAAATTATTCATTTTAATTAAAACTATTAAAATCGAAGAAGATCAACCTTGTTTTTAATGTTAATTTCAGCAAGAAATATTTCAATTTAATTAAATCATTCTTTTGGGTTTTTTTTTTCTTTTGAAACAATTATAAATAAAAGGAAATACTACAAAAAATTGGTTAACTCTCATGCATTTCAGGTTCTAATTAGTAAACTTAATGTTAAAAATTATTTACTTAGTCATTGTGAAATGGATCCTTAAACTGTAAAATGTTATAATTGTACTTTTTCATAACTCCCAATCATATTAATAATTAGCTGTGTTCTTGTGGACTCTTTATCTGGGCTTGTCCTAAGCACATTCATTTATCTGTGGAAACTTAAGCACATTTGTTGTTGCTTTCTCATACTTTTCTCAGAATGTGCTTACATAAGCCCAGATACAGTGTCCACAAAAACACAGCTATTATTTACATAAAAGGTTGTGAATTGCACAGCGACCTTAAAAAGCTTTTCTACAGTTGACAGAAAATTTTATTATAATAATTAGCTGAGTTTTTTACGACAGTTTATCTGTGCTTATGTAAGCACATTCTGAGAAACTTATAGAAAAGCAACAACAAATTAGCTTAATTTAACACGGATAGATGTGTCAAAGACAAGCACAGACAAACATTCGTTAAAAACACAGCTATTGATTGGAAAATCATAGAAATTTCATGTTTTCAGAAAAGGCGTTTTAATCTCGTAAAAAATATCGATTTACAT